>OMKK01029589.1:0-21810 GCA_900302305.1 Polymixia japonica | reverse complement strand
TATGTTCGTGTAGCAGGGAGAATAAAAGAATGATAAGAGAGAGAGAGAGAGAGAGAGAGAGAGAGAGAGAGAGAGAGAGAGAGAGAGAGAGAGAGAGAGAGAGAGCGAGAGAGAGAGAGAGAGAGAGAGTCCAAGATGGATCTACAGAGGAGGACAGGAGTTCTAGCTGAGGTTTTTGTAGGGGGTTGATTTGGTTGGAAGTAAGTCACACATTCCTTCTTCCCGTTTAGCTAGCTTATGAGTATTGCTATAGATACATACAAAGAGGCAGGGCCAAGTGGGAGAAAGTACCTTAATGTCCTGTGTGTGTCTGCAGTCACCACAAGTTCTCTGTGTCGCACTCTTCCCTTTCTACCTTCAATTTGCTCCGTGGATCTAAAATAAAACTATCGCGTTTAGGTTTGGGTTTGAGAATGTAAAGTGTTCACCTGGTCTGTGCACCAGTACCAGCCTCCCACTATAGCGATCCCGAACAGCACTCCGGGCCAGGGCAGATCCCCCGTGGCGGGGTCCCTCAGCAGACTGAAGGCGTCCTGCCTGGGGATGTAGCACTGCGGGGAGATGTTGTAGCGCTGAGGATCCAGCGACACGGTAGCGCTCGGCAGGGCGGAGCTATAGCTGGCCAGCAGAGCACTGTAGCCTCCTACCTTAACAAAGGCTAGCGGTAGGTGGGTGGGGGGGTAATGAGGAAAGGGGCGAGGAAAGGAGGTAGAAATACAAAAAACAGAATGGAGGGGGAGTGACGGAGTCCCTTTTAGCGACCTGCTTCATTCAACCATGTATATACACCCAACGTACACAGGCCGGGCGTCAGGGGAGCAGTGGCGGTTAAAGAAAAGCATTAAGTAAAACAATGAGGGCCCTTAGTCCCATAGTCCAGAGTCCCCTATAATGCCCCCCTCTCCTGTTGTTGTCTACCCTGACCCTGCTAGTCTCCTGATGAGTCATCACTATCTGCAATACACTAATTATTCACACACTCTACCCATGAAACGTTACTGTCCACTCCTCCCCTCCTATTTCCCTCTTAAGGTCTTTACTCTGCTTTGACTTTTCCTGGTAATCTACACCTTAGGAACGCTGTCATGAGGACTTACAGAAGACAGTCAGGACTAAGGCCCCGGCGATGATCACAAAGGTCTGAACTGTGTCTGTGTACATCAGAGCAGCCAGGCCACCTGGTGACACACACACACATACACACACACACACAATATCAATCAATACCATAATCTCACTTTGACGGGCTAATTATTTTATGCTTATTCAATAACTTAGCAACCGTGTAGACTGGTCTTCAATACCCGCTAGCTCATTATTGGACGAAAAAGTCCGAAAGTTCAGAGGGGATCAGCCATACTATCCAGACACACTGACATCGACACACTGTCACACATACACACTATCTAACAGATTACTCTTTATAAAAAGGCAATTCATAGATAGCTGTTCAGACAGGTTCATGGACTTAATGCCACATATACACAGGTCTCTTGATTATTGAGCATTTACAAATAGCAGACACAGAGAGATGCATTCACACACACACACACACACGCGCGCGCGCACAGGCACCTGTGACAGTGTACAAGGCTGTGATGGAGAGGAGGGCGATGACAGCCACATAGATGTTCCATCCCAACGCCTGCTGAATGAACACAGCTCCTGAGAACATGTCCACCTGACGATGAAGGAGGAGCGAGTGAGGGAGGGAGACACAGATAGAGAGAGAGAGAGAGAAGAGAGAGAGAGAGAGAGATGCACGTGTGAGAGAACGATTGTGAACGAAAAAAAGAAAGAAAGGAAGTTGCTTGTTCCGTTTGCTTTAACCACCAAAGGTGTTTCATGAGTCTTTAGGCTACGGTGTCATGTAGCACACAGGCCCCTGACTACCTTCTACTCATCTAATACTCAGTGGAAAACCAGGCCATCGAAATGAATTGCCTTGATGATCCGGTACATCCTTTCTCTCTACTCACAGAGATCTTGGTGAAGATGTAGAGGAACAGGGAGATAACGGAGAGGTAGAGGCTTATCCTGGTCCCTCCAAACCTCTTCTTCAGGTACTGGGGCATTGTGATCACCTAGAAGACGAAGACGAAGGAGATTCATACAACACAGTCACATTTTAATCAATTCGGTTAATGACGTGTGAACCCTCGGCGTGCAGTAAATTGCCTTCAGACACTTGTTTTTCACTTCAGTTCACTCATACTTACATACAGCCGTTTGCTCCTCTGCTGTGTGAATTGAAATGATCATGCAGTGTGAACTACTCACCCCAGCTGTGAGGTAGACAGGTACAAACAGCCAGCCCAGCAACAGCACGATAAACAACGCCTGACACATCAGAGAAAAAAAAAGCATGTAATCGGCATCTTATTTGTTAGACGGTGGCTTTTCATGGACACAAGAGTGAGTGAAGGGCACTCATAATGTGTCACTGCAACTCAATATAAATCTGGAAGGTTTAGGGGGAGATACGCGCAAACTCATCAAGGTGATTTATGTATAGGTTCATGAATTTCAAAGTGGCATTTAAGGTGATTCATGTATGATCAACTCATATAGAGTCTGGCTGTTTAAGTATGCATTACTACTTACATTCCACTCAAACCCTCCCACTGCAATACCGCTGGCGGCCCCTGTGCCTGCCAGGCCCACAAAGTGGCCGCTACCAATATTGCTGGCAAACAGAGACGCACCAACCTGAGAAAATATAGAAAAACACCTAGGTAACAAACAGTGGACATGTCACAGTAAGACTATCAGGAGTGCACAGGAATCAACATCATATTAAGCTTATTAGGAGCATACAGGAAAGGGCAAAGTCTTTCTGGAAGCTTCAGGATTTATATTCTGGCCCAGTCTGCAGGAAAACCATTGCCTTTACACTTCAGTGAATCTTGAAAGAGCCAAAAGGATTTGACAGGCATAGAGAGAATTCATTTAAGGGGCAAATTGAAGTCCACTAAGCCCTTCCTCATAACTATCCAGTCATTTAAAACCGTCAGTAGATTCATAATCTACTCATCTGAGAGGTCAAGCAGTTAGATATGGGGTTGCACTCACCGGCCACCACGTCATGGTCCGCCCAGCCAGGAAGTACCCTCCCACTGTCCCACGATTGGTCCGAAACATCGACTGGAACACAGACAGACAAGACAATTTTGTACATATAACCACCACTTACGAGTGGACATACAGTTTTAAGTCACATGAATGTATCATTCATGTTGACAAAGAAAACCCATTCTGTAAAAAAACACACACCCAGACACAACTCAGCTGAACTCACCCAAATGCCGACGCCAATGACCATGATGAAGTATCCAATGATGACACTGATATCTGCTGGGTTGTTGACAGTCACCTTTTCTGACGAGATGGGGTCTAAGGTAGGATTTTCCATTGCTCCACACCAATACCCAACTTAAATATCTCTAAGCTGATGTCGTCAACTCAATGATATTTGAAAGTACCCGAGATATCCTGCCTTTTTTACCTAATCTAACTTTCCCTGTGACTTTACTTCAAATTTAACCTGGGGCCTGAGAACATCACCTACACCTGTAAAATGCCTGTCCAGTTCCATGTATTGACTGAGAGAGACTGAGGAATAAGCAGTAGAGCTAGCTTGTCCAGTACAGGAGGCTAAGACCTTTGGTCAGAGGTGACAATGTGCAGATTCAGCAGTTTATTAATGACAGTAAATATTAACACCAAACCACCGGCAATGCTCTCCAAAAACAGCCAGGTTTCAGTGAAACAGTTTCATTGGCTTTTCAACAGGTATAGGTTCACAGCTATTGAGACAAGCGTCATTCTTCTGTTTCCCTCATGCTCAACCAGCGACGTATGCCTCTAAAGTAGAAGCTACAAGGGATTTAATCTATTAACTGAATCCATGATGAAATGTGTCATGTTGCACATTATGCAGGCTTGTATCAGCCAGGCCTTTGGTAAGATATGCACACATTATCTTAAATTGGTAGTGTTTCAAAAAAAACAAGCAGTTGTAATGAAGACTTCAAATATAAAAAAATATATATATGCAAATAGTCTTTTAATTATTTGATAGCATTGCTGTCATCAAAATATCCATTTGCCTTTCAGTTCAAAAACATACATCATCAGATTGTATAAATGAGGCCAACTTACTTGAGGACATTGGGGAGTGAGAAACTTGTGTTTAAGAGATATATTTCCCAGCACTGAACACACACGCACGCATGCACACAGTAATTTTCTGACATTTCATATATACTATAAGCACACAACTCTATGTTCAAAATTCATAGCATCACGTTGGAACTTCAAAAACGTCAGATGAACGCGTGGATCTTGGAGTAATACATACTGTAGAATATCAATTTTTTAACCCTACCGACCAACCAAACTAACAAAATGACCAGAATTCAGACAACGTGTACTCAAACTTGAACTTAATGTTCCATTCAATGTGTGCAACTCACAAATGCTACTGAAATAATGTCCACTGCAAATGAAGACTGTATTACTGTACTGTATGAAGATATGTGTTAGAATACATGTGCAAGTATGTTTCATCTTTTGGAGTTAATATCAGCCTTGTATTTCAATGCATTTCAGTCATCCAAACATTTCATTTTGCCCTTGAATACCATGGATTATTGTGGTTTTACTGTATGGTTGAACCGTTCCTAATGATACCACGCTAATAAGTTAACCATATGAATCTGGTTAAAATTGCTGCTGCTTGTAATGTTCACAAGGGAGCCAGAGTGAAATCACTCAAACTCAGATTTAGATTTGATGACGGAGTAGACAAGAGGAGAACAGAGGAGGAAGGACACAGGAGCAAAAAGAAAGAGAAAACAGGCGTTCTAAACTGAAACATAATGGTTTACAGCTGAACAACGTCCTTACATCTCTGAACACATTTCTGACTTTTTACAAAGTCAAAATTTAGTTTGTCACTTTATTGTGTGCGCTGAATCATTTTCAATTCTGCACCCATGTGCCTCTCTTTGACCAGGCGGTCACAGGGCACTGTGCCATTATAAGGGAATTCTTGAGATAGCCGAATAGCCTTCAAGATGGTGCTATGGTTGACGGCATTTACTCGCATCTTGAGTCTGAATGTAGACAAAAACTTGGGGAAATCCTTGACCACTTGCCATGCAGTGGCAAGTGCAGTAGCAAGTGGCTGGTCAAAGGAGGATTCTGATATGATGTAATGCCTTTAGTTTATAAGTAATAAAACGGGTATACATAAAAAAGTAGACACTCCACAAATGTACCTAGAACATTAGAGACTAAACAATTAAACTAGGTCAAAACCTAGTATATGGCTGGACCGTGTACCTGCTTTAAACGCCCCGAGGACGTAATAGAAAACTATTCGCACCGATTCATTTTGAAAGAGCAACGGCCAATGGGGAAACTCCAATACTTGGCCAACCAATGGTGTAACTTCATCACTCAGTCAGTGAGTCAGTAAGTCAGTGAGTGACTCAGTGACGGACAGACATTCGCATTTATAGAGTGAGAAAAAATAACAGTGATATGTGAAGCAGACATTCAAATTACAATAAATATGACTGTATGTCACAGCATTAAGATGAGCCTTATTTTGAAGATTTCACTCTTATTTGGGAGTTTCTACGTGTGGTAGAGGCAACACATGCTCACACCATGCGCAGTAGGGCACTTAAATCTGGATTTTTCCATCTCTCAGACCAAGTTGATTTCAACAATGAAATCAAACTTTTGAGTGTCTGAAGGAGGTAGAAATCATGTCAAAATCTTTCTGTTACCTGCCACTTTTTGCCACACAGTAAGTAGTCTAGATTTCCTCCAACCTTTTGCATTGTCTGCATCCAGACTCCGGACGCAATTCGATGGAAATTAACAATAGTGACATCGTGAGGCCGTTCGGGCAAAAGTAATCCCTCCAAAACGAAACATATTTTAAATACATTTCAATAAATAAGCTACAATGCCAATGCATACAGACAATCATAACCTCCATTCCAGGTACATTCAAAACTCAGAAGGCTGGGAAAATATTGACATTACTGCTGACAGATTCTCAGCATTGAAATTATTTCAAAACAGCTAAAAATATAATTTAAAAAAAGCAATTACAACGGGGCAAAAGAAAATATATTTTAATACATTCAAGGCCATTTTCACTCTCTGAAACTTAGTGAAGGACTTGAGCGTTCCCTGTTCTGGCTAATGGTGCATTAGGTTACATTCAGGTACAGGTCCCCTGTTGCCTAGGTGCTGGCCCCCACTGTCTGTCTAATCATTCATTTCACTATGGCTCTCTGGCTGCACTCAGGGGCAGGTTTCACAAAGACATATTAAACTGGTCTGTAGTGCTAGGTCAGTCTTAATTCTGCTCATAGATTAGTAATAGATAGTGTAATGAAAGTTAGACCGTTTCACAAAAATAAAGACTGAGTTCTGTATGTCCGCAGACTCTCACATTGGTTGACTTTTATATATAAATCTCTACTTGGGCTGGTTTCTCTATATCTATGTACATGCATGTGTAAGAAGCAAAATCAATATGGCCTGCGCTCTCATGATACTCTACTGATGTTGGTCCCCAGAGTTAGAACAGAACTAGGAAAAAGAGCTTTTAACTACGCTGCCCCTTCTTCTTGGAATAATGTACAGAAGGACCTGAAATTGTCAGAGATGATTCCTATGAGAGAATTTCAGTCAATTTTAAAAGGACAATACTCTTGGTCATTGTGATTGCTTTGACATTTTAACATTGTTTTAAGAATATCTACTTATTCCATAGCTGGATTTTTAGTTTTTATGTATTACATTAATATACAATACCGGATACTGTGTTCTCTCGTTTGTGTTGTATGACAGTTGTATTTGTCTGTTTTTACTGTTATTATTGTAACAATGTTTTATCCTGCCCTCTTGGCCAGGTTGCTCTTGAAAATGAGATTTTAATCTCAATGAGACTTTTTACCTGGTTAAATAAAGGATATTCATTGATTGACTGAAGTTTAAGCCAAAAAATTTAAAAACACCTAAACCTTACCCCCAGGCTAACTCATACCTAAGATTACCATGGTAACAATCAGTAACACCTGCTGTCCGGTAGCACCCAACAACAAAAAAGAGGGAAACAAGGCTCATGATTTGTGGTTTGCTAACATTATTATGGCGAGAG
Organism: Polymixia japonica; assembly: GCA_900302305.1. Taxonomy (NCBI): domain Eukaryota; kingdom Metazoa; phylum Chordata; class Actinopteri; order Polymixiiformes; family Polymixiidae; genus Polymixia; species Polymixia japonica. The sequence continues at coordinate 14,624 of OMKK01029589.1, read as the reverse complement.
CAATGAGAAGGGAAAGTCCTGTCCTTGTAACTGGTGAATTCTTCCAAAAGACAAACATTTTCTGCTGGGGTAAACGGAGCTGAGCGGTTGGATGCGGTTATTCGGTCGGCCATTTTTTTTTTAACTTAATTTAACCAGAATTCATTGTACTGTAGCCCTGCTTAAGATAGTCAAGAACTAAATTGCTTTGTGCAATGGATGAATTTAGACGTGTCTAAATTGATGTCTGACTATTTGTTATATCTAAGCCATAGTCAAGGTCTATCTTTGTGAAACCAGCCCTAGTTTATCGAAAATGGTCTGTTCTTTGTAACTCAATCTTCCTCAACATTTCATGAGTGAGATCAATAAAGAGTAGAGAATTTTCTGGCTAATTTAAACGCAGCCTAGAACCTCTCTCCATGTTACATGGTTGGTTGTAATCACTCCAACTGTATTGGTCCCTATCGGGCTAGTCCCCGACCTTCTTGCAGTCCTCTTTGGCTAGCCTCAGTCTGGACAGGATGTGTTTCTTAGGGAACTTCAGAGTGGTGCACCCAAACTGGCTGACCCCTCCGGTGTCTCCGGGGAGTTTCTCCCGCCTCTGGACCCAACTGCGCCAGCCAGGCTTCCAGCAGTACACACTGTCGTAGAACCGTGTGCCGTTCTCTCCACCCAGCACGTAAATCCTCCGTTTCCACCGGGCCACGCCGCCGGCTGCGATCCGCCGTGGTAGGCCAGGGAACACCACAGGACTTGGGGCGCGGTCGCTCCCACCACCTGCACTCCCCCGTTCCCCTGTGACTGTCCCTCCTCCCCCAGTCACCTCCCTCTCCATGCCAGACCCCCTTCCCTCTCTGAAAAACAGTACACGTCCAGTAGCATCCAAAGTCTCCAGATTGGTGTAGTTCCCGTCCAGGAACTTGGTGGCATCTCTCGTGTACCCTCCGATAGCACAGACTCCCCCTCGCACCGCTACCCCTCCAGCCAGACAGGTGGCACCAGAGTCCAGTGCCACGCGTGTCCAGCAGTCTGTCAGGGTGTGGTATATAAGCACTCCTGAATGGACCACAGCCCGGTTCTGTTCTAGTGTAGTGCCACCCAAAAGGTAGAGCCGTCCACGTAGGGCTGCACAGGCAAAGGCGCGTAGAGGGAGCGGCAGTCTAGGCCCGGGGCCCCACTGGAGTGAAGCCAGCTCCAGGGTCTCACAGGAGTCTAGTAGGGCAGAGCGGTTACTGCCACCCAGGGCGTAGAGCGACTCTCCACAGCCCAATAGTCCTAACATGGCTCTGGGATGGACCATGGAAGGCAGTTCTCTCCAGCAGTCCAACACAGCATCATATTCATGTACGGCTGCGGACACAGAGCCTGTCCGCAGGATTCCACCAGCTACAAACAACCGGTCACCCACAGCGGTGCAGCCAGGACAGGCCAGCGAACGCAGCGCTGCCAACTTCTCCCACTTCCCTGTCCGAGGGTCAAAGCAGTCAACCGTATAGTTGCTCTCTGTTAGGTTCTCATCCTCCCGGGGTGTCAGGTCCACACAGACTATCTTTTTCTCAAACATGCCTTCCCGTGGTCTTAGAGGCCCGCCGAGGCCCTCGCCAGCAGCGGCGGGCCCCAGCTCCTGGCTCAGTCTTCGGCTCTCCTCCTGGGACAGCAGACCAGGCCGCAGGTGGTGAAGTAGTGCCGGCATGTAGGCATAGCGATCCAGGGGCTGGTGCTCTGCCCAGCGGCGTGCTGCATCGTAGACCTCAGCCTCAGATTCCACCCCTAGACGGTCGGAGCCCAGGAGGCTGCCAAGCGTGCCGTGGTCCAGCAGGAGGAAGTCTTTCTGCCGGGCCACACGGGGGAAGTGCTGGGCTACCAGCCTCAGAGAGGCCCGCAGCAGCAGCTGGTCATGGTGCGAGCGAGCCAGAGAGTACATGCCCAGGCAGTTGTCCACTGACAGGTGTTCAAATAGAAACCTGGAGAGATTAGAGAGGAGAAACCAAAGAGGGGGACAGAAGGATGGAGGGAAAGAGGGAGAGAGAGGGACATGGGAACAGGGAGAGAGTATCTGGCAAAGTGAAAATACAACCTATTGAATTGGAAAACAAATAGTTTTTGTGTCAGTCTGTAGACATGATTGTCTGTCACTGTTACACAGTAGCTATGACAACAACTACCTGGAGCACAGGTCCTGCAGGGGCATCACTTGAAGCCGATTGGCTGCTACAAACAGGTCCTCAGCAGTGTCCAGACAGAGCCCTGCCTCCCCAGTGTAGACAAACTGGATGACAGTCTCCATGACAGATGGCGTCACCTCCTCCAAACGGATCTCTGTGAGGCGAGACTCTACCAGTGGGCTGGTGAACATGGCCCGGAAATACGGGCTAACGGCTGCCAAGAGGACTCTGGGTTGAGGGGAGAGAAGGTTATAAGGAAGGAGGAAGGGAAGGAATTAGGAGAAAATAGGAGTAGCTGTCTATTTCAAGAGACTACAGGGCGACTCTCCCTGGATACTGGTAGGCCTACCTGTGACACATGAACTTCTTGCCCTCCACTAGCAGAGTGACATCACACAACTGCTGGGCATCCAGGAGCTGCTTCAGTCCTGAGACATGGGGCAAGAGAGAGGGGGACGAGGATGGGGATGGGAGCGGAGAGGTGAGGATTGGAAAGAGGAAAGATTACAGAGATATAGAAACGAAGGCAAATGGAAAAAGGTGTCGGGAGGATGACAGGACAGAGGGAGAGAAGAGGACAGGTGAGGCACGAGATGTAAGATCAAACAATAATTTATCATAGAGATGTTTTCCAACACCATCCTAAGAAGTCAACTGCCCAGCCACACGCTCGCCTTATCTTTCTCTTACCATGTGTGATGTAGTCTCCCAGTGGAGTGGTACTGTCGTCAGGGAAGTCCTCCTCCTCCGAGTCGCTGTCCGACAGGGGCTCCCCTCCTCCCCCGTCCCCGTCCTGCCACGGCTGGGGACGCCAGGTGACTGTGCCCCCCCGCACCGCGTTCATCTGAGGCACACACACACACACACACACACACACACACATACAAGCTACATGTGCATGCAACACAAAAACATGTGAGGAAGGTCACATCTGCAACCTCTGCATTTTCATAAACAAAGCAGGAACAACATGCTTTGTGGGATTTCTCCAGCCAAAGTTCATGTTATGGATCTAGTAACACAGCCTAAGTAAACCATGGTTACATAGATGTCCTTCGACGTTCCTCTTTACCATTAAGAGAATGACACGTATAATGCCTTCGTTACAAATGACCGAGAATAAACTTTCAGCAAAACGCCGACTTCTTCCGTAATGTTAGTGTATTCTTAAAAAAGGTACACGGTCCATGTTGACATTTTAGCTTACGTTACCTTCGCTCTTCTTCTGGTTTCCACCGTGAAGCCTTGAGTGTTAATTTCAACAAGGAACTGGTGAGATGTTACGAGTAAACGTCTAAAGCAAAAGGCGTTTTATTTAACGTTCAGACGAGAAAGATCCCAGGGGTCTTTTTTAATGTTAATGTTCCCATGCGGGGGTGTCTCCTCCCAACACCTCGTCCGGCCCCGGAGTGACAGAACACGGCCTAGGTCCTCATCAAGCCCCCATGCAGAAAATCACCAGCCCCAGAACCAACAGCCAAACTACCCCCCTTCTCCTTGTGTTGCATATTAGTCAACCATGGCAATAATACACAGGCGCCTATCGCGGCGGAGGGAGATTACAGGACTATAGTTTTTTAAAGACCATAGAATTGCAGGACGTGACTGACTTCGGTCGGCCGCACTTGTCACGTCTGAACCGCATTACCGCGACGTAAACCTTCCGCGTAGCTGATTGGTTGACCTTTGAACCCCCCTGACGTGTTGTTTTGAGTTCACTCGTGGATTGTTTTTACACGTGAGATTAAAACGTCGTTTTCTCTCTGCGATATAATCTGTAACACCGTGCGTGTCGCGTGTTTCGTGTATTTAACTTTAACTTTTAAGTGACAAAAAAAAATGTTCCACCTTGTTGTCGTGTGATTGGTCGGCTTTACTTTTGATCCCGCCTCCATTAACCGAACACACTTCCTGGTTCCAAAAAAGAAAAAAGAAAAAAGACAAACATGGCGACGTGCGTCGGCATGATCGCTAGAGTTGGAGGCGCAGCGTTCAATGTATTAAAGCCGGTCACAAGACAACATGCAAGACAGGGAACATATCGACTCTTTGCTCACCGCAGCAGTTTATACGAACATGTCCGCGAAGGATACAGCGACAAGCCGGAGCTGGACATGCGACTTGTGTGTGAGGAGACTGACAAAGTCATAGCCAACGTGGAGAGCAGGAAAGGAGACCTGCGAGGGGACGATGTCAGAGAAATTGTAAGGATTTGTGCTGCGATGATGGTGGTGAAATGGCGTTTTGTGATGTTTGAACCGTAACATCCCCTTCTTCATGTTATCTGTCAAGACACTTGCTGGCACGGTGTAGCCAGCAGAGGGCCGCTTAACCTGATGGCCAGTAAAGGCAAATTGCATCTCGCATGTCTATACATGCTTTGTGCTTGTCATATTTATTGTTTGTGTGTCTGTTTCTTTCTCTCCATCGATCTGCATATTGTAGGTGTGTGTGTGGCAGCAGCTCCAAGCAGTGAGGAAGGACATATCTGAACTGGAGAAGCAGAAAAAACACATCACTGATACAATCAGAGGGCTAGTGGTCAGTATGACTACATTACCCTCTTTGTTTGCACACAGTTCATTGATAACATCTACAGTTGGTCTGGGTACCAGAAAACATTTTGGCAGTGCACACCACCTTTTGATATCTTTTTAAAGGCACCAAAAACGTTTAGATTTTTTTTTAAAGAAAGGGTCTCTGGTTTTCTTCTAGGTTTTTCGGAGGAAAATCTCAGAATGTCCTAGTTTTCTTTAGTAGAGCAAATTGCATCCACAAAAGAGAAAATACTTTACTCTGTTGCATAATGAAATCTACTTCAACCCAACAAAGAAATCTAATAAAAAGTATTGTTTTAGATTGGGGAATTTAATTTGAAGATGAACAAGCATTCTAATCTACATATTTATAAACATAACTTTCCAGAATATTATTAGCAAATATGTAACACCAGAAGCTGGTGTAGATAAGTATTAAACCTAGTCACAGACCAATATATCTATTCTCTATATGTAGAGCTCAAGTAAAAGCAACTTTTTAGTCAAACACTAGGCTTGGTCCATCTATGAGACTTAACTAAAATGTTGGAGTAAGTGCTGTTTAGTCCTCTGTGTTAACAAACAATAACAGTCTAGAGCTGTATCCATAAACTTGACATGTTCATACTCTCCTCTTCACAGGACAAGAATGAGAAGAATGTAAGTTGAACAGAATTGAAACTCACTTTCCCGCTCTTATTGAATCAATCGATCATGACATTCTTACTCTTATGTCATTACATTTGTCAGTTGTAAGTAGTAACTGGATGCAGTGCTGACTCCTTGTTGTTTGTCACAAAGCTCCCAGAATACAGTCAGGCTCGCCAGAAGGGTCGAGAGATCCGCAGCCAGCTGACTCAACTCTACCCTAAGGAGAATGAGCTGGAACAGGAGCACTATAGTCGAGCACTCAAACTGCCCAACACCACACACCCTGATGTGGTGAGGATACACACAACATGCACACACCCTTGTGCTAATGCTATCTGAAAGATTTATTATGAACTGTGAATCTGTATCCTTTTTTTCAGCCAGTTGGAGATGAGAGCCAGGCGAGAGTGGTAGAACTGGTTGGAGAAAAGCCAGGTGATCTGTGCGTTGAGTGATGTGAAGCATAGAGGAAAAAAAGACAAAATTATGACCTTTTAATGTGAGGGCTAAAGCATTAAAAATACACCAACACTTATCGGCTCACGATGTCAGGGTGTCTGACATCATTACAGCCGTCCTCCAGCCAATTTTGTTTCCTACTTTCCCCCTGAATGTTTCTCCAAATGGAAAATGGTGGTGTGGTTGGCAGTCATGCATTAGCAACACCATGGCAACCAGTGATTCTCACTACTGACACTGTTGTTGTTAGGCTAGCTTGGATAGTGATATGTTTTTTTATTTGTTTTTTATATTTGACGTAAAAATCACTTATTTATGAAAAATGTATGGTAGTGACTATGGAATCAAGTTGTAGCTACAGGAGTTAGCATAGGACAATAATAAACAGCTCAAAAGCACAAGAAATGCTGGAGGTGGGCTTTAAAGGCTTTTTAATTTGCGAACCCAAGTGCTTGGACTTGAAATATTTGTGCCACATAACTAACTGTTTTGTGTTCATAATTTCTGCTTTTTTCCTTTTACTACACCCTTCCAAGAGTACCCGTTTAAGGAATACTAGAAGCACTCGTGCCACCTTCTTTCTTAGTTCTTTTGTAGTTTTTGAAAAGTCAAATTTGACTACAGCAAGTAAAAGATTGTAATTATTGCTAAAAATATAAATCCCAAGACCTATATTCTCTACTTTTTGTTCCAGTGTTTGACTTCAAGCCCAGAGGCCATGTAGAACTAGGAGAGGAGCTGGGTCTTATCAGACAGAGGTGAGCCTGGGTCATCATTTCATAGCTTCACCTATCGAACTCTCCCTTCTCTAAAGATATGATGACCAACTATTATAGGTGTGACATGCTTATATAACAACATGACAACAAAAAATAGATGTTTCGGTTTTGTTCACCGATGATGAGAAAAGTACACAATTTGGGTCTGGTCAGAACCTCTGAGCTGTTCTAGCATGTTTTTTTGTTTGTTTTTTTAGTTAAGACCCACATCTCCTTCTCTGCAACCTGAATTATGCAAGCCTTTGATTAGAAAGTTGAATTAAACAGTGTAGTGAAAAGACGTGTCATCATTGCATTACATAAAGCATTACCTCCACTGCACGCCAAACAGGTGTTCAGGAGCCTCCCATCCCCCGGGCGTTAGAACTTGTGTGTGTAGCTTTTGATAAATTACTAGTTAATATTACATGAGCTGTTTCTTTATTTCCAGATGATAACCACTCTACACTTAAAGCGATCTAGACACACCCCAGGGGTAGTAGACCTTCATATTGAACATCTGTTGTCTCCAGGGATGTAATAGAGGGTAAACCCACCTAAAGCCAGTTTACCAACCTTTCTATTTGAATAGAGTTTGCTCCACTGTACTTTTACCCTGATGTAAATCTTTCATGTAAATATTCCTTATGATGATTATGGACTCAAGGTCACAGCTTACTTACCTTTACCTACCTATATCGCTGATTGTCCCCATTTAAATAAATGATACTTAAAAAAAAGAGACTGAAATCTTATCAGTTATGCTATGCTTTGCGTTATGCCCTCGGTTGGTTTCAGTTTAGTCTCTCTTTGCCTCATGTCTTTGCTTTGAAATATTTAGTACAATTTTAAGTTGTGTCTTGGCTCTTGGTAATGAAACAATGCCCATGTGTATTTATGTGTTGTCCCACTGTCCTCTCATCCAGGCACCTGGCCCATGTCTCAGGCCACAGGTCATACTACCTGAGGGGAGCTGGGGCCCGACTACAGACTGCTTTACAGAACTTTGCCCTGGAGACGTTGCAGCGGCGGGTATGCTTGTGTCTGGCTCCGGGAAGTCTGTGGAAATGTCCTCTTGTTATGGAAACGCCAAGTCTCTTTCTAAGTTATGCTATGTCTTCTGCAGGGCTTCGTTCCCATGGTTGTGCCAGACATGCTGAAGGGGGCAGTGTTTGTGAGTATCAAAACCGGCTGCTTGTTTAACTCCGTTGGTTGTTTGCACACAATTCAGACGTGCTGATGCGATGACCTAAGAGCCTTTAACTCTCACCACTGTCCCGACCTCATCCATTTCCTCCTCCTGTGCCTCCTTCTCTGTCCTCCCCTCCAGGAGGGCTGTGGAATGCAGCCCAACGCCCACCGGTCTCAGGTCTACTCCCTGGACTCGGCCCATTTCCCTGACCTCAACCTGGCTGGAACCGGTGAGGTGGGGGTGGCAGGTGAAGCTCCATTCCTCTCTACTGTTAATGCAACGTCTGTAAACATCAAAATCACTTAGATCACACGGGAATCGCACAGGAATTTGTCTTTGTCTTCGGTGACGTTGGTGCAGAGACATACGGACAGACACACACCGCGCAAGGACCTCACATTCAGTGCAACGGTGCACAACTCTGGGCAGTAGACTATATATATGACTCCATTCAAGTAACGTGTGTCTGAGCAGCATGGCATTCTTTATGGTGTTCTGTAAATGAGTGAATAATAGTGTATTAGTCCAGAGAGCCACGAGGAAGTTATACTCATTTGAATATCTGTCGGTTAGAGGTTGAACCTTGATGTTGATTATGATGTAGATGTCTTTTCTGTCTCTCTCTCTACTGCAGGCTATTTCATGGACCATGCTGTGAACTGGAGGGACCTGCCCGTCAGGTGAGATGCACTCTCTCTGTTTGGGACTTTAGTCTTGGCTGAGTGTGACTAGAGTATGATGCGGGAAGAATTTTGTATGACGTGACTTGTGATCTACGCTGTAGGACGGTGTGCAGCAGCACATGTTACAGAGCGGAGACGGACACAGGCAGAGAGGCGTGGGGGCTCTACAGGGTGCACCACTTCAACAAGGTAATGACAGACGCGTTTATAAGGCATTAGCCGGGCTTACACGCAGCTGCGTGTGGGGGACACAGAGCCTGGAAAAGTCCTTTTATCTTTGTCAGCAAATCCACGATAATGAGGTGACTGTGCCATAGTAGGCGTAGGAGTTGACGATGATTGGACATCCGCGTTTTCAAATCAACGAGTCGTGACCCTTGTGTCACAAAAGCGCCGCCGTAAGACACGTGAGGCCCAGTCGAATGTCACACACACACACAACCTGTTCGTAATGGCCGCAAAATGAGAAAGCTGTATGATGTTAGTTATGGGCATGGGTACCGTTAAGGTATGAAGTTTGCAGTTGGGCGTGCAAATTTCTTTGCGAGTGGAAGACGATCAATATTTGTGCTCAATTTTTGAGTGTATATTGTATCTCTGTATAGCCATCTTTCTGGTGTAGTCAGCCAAGGGGCAGAACAGTCCTTGTCGGCGTACTTGTGTAATCCAGGGTAATAAAGCATAACTATAACACCTAAATACTATAAACTAAATTTAACACACACTGCTGTTAAACAAATAAGCAGCAAAAGGCCACTTCACGTTCGCTCTCTTTATACTGATGAGGAATCGCTTACCTTCTGTACAGCATGTATCACTAAACTTTGTGTGTACGACGTATGTGTCCAGGTGGAGATGTTTGGCGTGACGGCAGACGAGACCGGAGAGGAGAGCTCTCGCCTCTTGCAGGAGTTCCTCTCTCTGCAGAAGGAGATCTTCTCGTCTCTGGAACTACACTACAGGTCGGGCCACTCACTTACTCACACACACACACACACACACACAGACACACACACACAGGCACATGGACACACAGACACACAATCTCACAGCCCAGGGGTGTCATTTCTGACTGAGCCCACTTTTTAGATACCCATTGTTTTGTGAAATATTGTATCAGTTGTGTCTGGAAGATGAGATCAACGTGCTACTTGGTTTCTCTCGCAGAGTCCTGGACATGCCCACACAGGAACTGGGCCCTCCAGCCCACAGGAAGTACGACATCGAAGCCTGGATGCCTGGCAGGAACAGCTATGGAGAGGTGAGCCCCATGATGTCACTAGTGCCTGGGCTGGCAAGAGGTAGAGTTCTCTTCCACTTCAGTCTTTGAAGGAACCAATTAGGTAGCACTTGAACAGTTTTAAGTCAAATGAACAGGAAATATTTGAGCCTAAAGTGATATTCTGCTGATATATGGGAAGTTCTTACCGTTGTTATACTATGTAAAGCTTCCACAGACAGACACACAAACAGACCCATATATGCTTTATGTTAAGGTTCAGTTATTGTTTGTGCCATTTAGTTGCATACATTTTTTTTAATGTAGGGGTGATCCCAGAGTACCATATTGAACTCACTGAACTTCACAGGAACAGTTGTGTTGTGTTGCTGATTGTGTTTGCTTGGCGGTTCATCTTCTCCATATATTAGATCTCCAGCGGGTCTAACTGTACAGACTACCAGAGCAGACGTCTCAACATCCTGTACGAGAGAGAGGACAGCAGTCTGCAGTATGCTCACACAGTAAGGCTAGAGGAGCAGGAGCTTAATCTGGCCAAATCACATTTAAGCTTTTAAATCTCCCCAAAAAGCCCACTTTACAGAATGGCCTTAATCTTAATCTTAATCTAACGTTGTATTAATGGTTGTTTTATGTTTTTACACTTTTTTTTCTTTTTTCTTTTTTTTTTTGCCCCAAATGAAGCGAAGATTGCACAGTTAGTTCAGGCAGACAACTGAAGTGGCACCAAAATGTTCCTACACCAAAACGGGGCGGTCTATTTAATCGGTCAGATTTACCTGTTCGTTCTCTCACTGCTTTGCTGCTGTTGTGCTCCCACCTCCTCTCCAGCATCCACCTGTGGTCTCTGTCTCTGTCTCTGTCTGTCTCTGTCTCTGTCTCTGTCTCTCAGAATCTGAACTCTGCTGCTAAATTCATGCTTCATGCTTTTCAGGGATTGATGAGAAATGAGGCCCTGACGCCAAAGTTAATTAGTTGATTTCCATTTATTTTCAGTAAATATATTTCATTCTATATGCGAGTTGTCTGACTGAACTGCATTTTATATTTCTGTTTAACTTCCTGTTTTATATTGCTACTGTTTTTGTTGACTGAAGTACGTTGTAATCATTGTTTTTAAAAAGTGCTCTATATAAACAAAAACTGTTATTATTGCTAGTGTATTTTCTTACAGATGTAGTTTATAGTGGTTTACCGTTTCCATGATGCGTGTCTCCTCTAGGTGAATGCTACGGCGTGTGCCATCCCCCGGACCATCATTGCTATCCTGGAGACCCACCAGACCAAAGTGAGACACCAGCTTGCATACGCAACACTTACGCATGCACACCCTCGTATCAGATAATGCTCTGTGTCATTTTGCTCTGTTGCCAATTCTTTGTCCCTCCACCCATCTCTCTCTCTCTCTCTCGCTCTCTCTCTCTCTCTCTCCCTCTACCCTCCCCTCCACCGCCCCCACCCCCACAGGAGGGAACGGTGCATGTACCCCGAGCCTTGCAACCTTATTTGGGTCTCGAAGTGATTGAGAAGCCAAACCACACTCCACTGAAATACATTGGCCCCAACCAGCACAGCCGTCCACCCAGGCCCGCTCCAAAGCCCAGATGACTTACAAGCACAAACACAGACACACACACACTCACACACAGACAGACAGACAGACGGACATAAAACAAGGGCTGCGCCACAACCACCCCCCACAAAACCTGAAAACAACCAAGATGGGAGCCAGTCCACACTCAACTCTTGTCAAGTCAGGAAGTGGATTTTTGATTGACATTAAAAAGTTACAGCATGCGTCATGCGGGATGTTTCCTACATTTGATCTTCTTGGAATTATTGCACTGCAGTATCAATAGACTCTTGAGTTAAATGTTATGCGAGGTCAGCCGTGAACGTAGACAACTGACCAGCCGGGGTTCAGACTCCACGCTGGGTGCACAGAAATATGAAATAGCCCTCTCCATTGGCTCACAACCACTGTAAATTATTCTTAAATACTTAAAATATTCTTATTATTTGTGTAATACCATGACATTGTCAGTGTTGGCTTGAATGTTTATCTGCTGTCAAGGTAATGGGAAGAAACGATGAGGAATAAACAAGCGATGAGCCCCTGTTATTCTGAATCTGTCCTAATGATTACTGGTTTAGATAATACACACTTAAACTGCCACTGTACTGTTGTGATCTTGAAGAGGCTGGCAAACGGTGCAGATAAGAATATTTAATTTCTCCCCAAGGAGACATTAGTTATGTTTTGTGTTGGTCTGTGGATGCATTATATTACCCCTGTTATGAGATATCAATAATTGATGTCAAAAAATTAATTAACCAACAGATAAGAGTTGGTGACGATAATGCATGCGTGGGCAACACATCTAAACTAGCCTCTTCACACACCTACTCACTAATAAATAATATCTCACAGTAAGTAGCTCATTACAGATAGGCCAAAAGATGTGTCTGATGAGTGTTGGGGGGAATTGAAAACGTATTGGTAGCACAAACTGTGGGCGGCTACTACTTTTCTCTGGCACATGAGCGGGGCTCTGGCATTGATCTGGCCTCAATCACCTGACACAAACACGCAGGCGTTACTCCTCCCGGCTCCACCTCGCTGCTATCCGCTCTGCAAAGCGTGTGAGGAAGATCTAGCCCGTTATTTCAAGGTTATCTCCTGCGGGGCCTCATCTTTCCGATCCCATGGGCATTTTTATATTCGCAGTGTTGCTCTGGTCTGCAGTCGGAGGTAAGAATTAATTGCACTAATTGGGGGGGATAGGCCTATAGACTTGTGCGATGCGTGATAACGAAATGACGGTATCCCGATTCGAGTTGTCAATTACGCGTAATAGCGCCGAACTCAAGCCTTATGTTTCACGCAATATTGCCTCAGATGAGCACGTCTGTAGTCCTAGTTTTGTTATCGGATGCGGGAACCTTTTTGATATTGATAATATCAAAGCAGCCTTAGAATAAGCAGGCGAAATGTTATTGCGTTATCAATGATAAACATTGTTCTCAATAAATGGATTATATAAATGTAGGTGCATGGTTACCTAATGGAATTAAATTGACAATGGGAACATTGGATATGTAGACAAACAATAGGTTTGTTACATAATTTGTTATGCGTCCACCTTTCCATGTCCACGTTGTGTTAATCTGGATTATACATTGTCTCGGCTATCTAGACTATACGCTGTTTAAGGGACCTGTTTTTGGATTTGGGAATGTATGTTTTGGCATGCTTTACCTCCTCTCCTATAAGGCTTCACCTATCAAATTGCACCAAACGAATCCTCTTTGCAAATGCGGATTAAAATCCCGCACAGGTGAGAGAAACGGCGCACGTGTTGTTCAGCACGTCAAGGCCAGGTTGATGTTAGATGTTAGATGTGGCTGAAAAATGATGCTTCCCATAATAACTGTTTTCTGATGAGCCACAAGGTACATGCTTGGTGACGTCACAGGCGTATAAAACTACAGGGGTTCTATTTGGTTACAGTGTAATTTTCCTACAACTTTTATATGAGGTCACTATTTTTAGCCAGTTGTTTTGCATTTTATTGTTGTTTGAAATTGTTGGATGAAGAGAGAAAAACATGACGATATTCAAATCGCGAGGAGCCTGACTGCATTCTCTAAATCTGTATCTATACTGATATGTTTAAATCTGATGGGGTTCACAACATTTCAGTGGAGTTGAATCTGATGAATAATGTGGGAGAATATTATCAGCCAGTCTTTGACTAAATTTGTCTTTCTTCATCTCTGATGTCGAGTTTGACCTCCCATGCCTCATAGGGTACTGGCAGAACAAGCTGATAAAGCCAGACTGTGCAGACTGAGAGACAGTAAACAGCAGAGACATACCCATACAAGCCTAAACACACGGGCCCCCTCTCTCTCTCTCTCTCTCTCTCTCTCTCTCTCTCTCTCTCTCTCTCTCTCTCACACACACACACACACACAGACAGACAGACAGACAATACACGCACAGCTTTAAAGATCCTAGCTGTAGTCACGTGTCTGTGGAGGTTCATCAATGATCAAGCTGTCAATTAGCCCTATTGATCCTCTTTACTGGTCTGGTCGTGTGCTGACACACACCACTGAGTCTAGGCACAGTACTATGTGCACCAAAGACTGAACACTTCAGTTTCAAATAGTGGAGCAAAAGCAATTCCTCGCTTCTATAAAAGTCTGTATCTGCAGTGGGGTTTTATTTAAAACATAGTTTGAGGCAGTATTTACAAAATGTTATTTGAGGCTGTTTGTCAGGCCTTCATCACGGAAACATAGATTCTTATGACAACCTAAACTAAAGCAGTTAGCTTGATTTGCTGTGGCAAATCACTTTCACATAGTTTCACATGTATCACATGTAAGTGATGAAGACGCTGAAGGTTCTGCTTAGTGTGCCTTTAATGAGCTGTAAGCAGGGATTGGGTGACTGATTTAGCTCTTGTGGGAAACTATCCTCTGACTGCCCTGTGAGGTAAGGCCTTGGGAATATCTTCTTCCTGGAGAGAGGGAGAGAGAGACTTAAGCTTATTTCCTGTGTCACTTAACTTGTGATTGTGCTTACTGTAATGACGAAACAGTCAAACCCACGCCTGGGACAAACCGTCATTAAATAAACAGACATATTTGTACGTCCACAGTGGCCATTTGAACTGTTTAGGATAGCTTGGTGCATGTGTAATTGCTGCGGGAATGCAAAAATATATTGATTTACCCTCCACCCATTCTCTGTTGCACTGACTCTCGATCTTTCCATCTCTCTCTCTCTCTCTCTCTCTCTCTCTCTCTCTCTCTCTCTCTCTCTCTCTCTCTCTCTCTCTCTCTCTCTCTCTCTCTCTCTCTCTCGCTCTCTCTCTCTCCCTCTCTCTCTCTCTCTCTCTCTCTTTCTCTCCCTCCTCTGTTTGCATTCTAGTGGGATGCCGACCAG
>OMKK01029588.1:0-10721 GCA_900302305.1 Polymixia japonica | reverse complement strand
CAACTCCTTAAGTCACTTGTGAAAAGGTGGACATACAGGGCTCACACTGTAACACTTACACGCTAATCTAGGTAGTAAGTCAATTTTAAGGTTCTGTCTTGTATAATTTTGGGTAAGTTAACCTCTAATTTATTGAATAAATCATCCACCAAAGAGATTTTGAATATCATATATTCCCATATTTACCACTTGGGGGGCCTATTTGTTAAATGTGTTATCAGGGTGTGAGGAAGAAAGCCAGAGCAGCCTCAGTATTGCCCCACTTTTTTTTAACTATTCAGTTTCACTATCAGTTGTTGACAGCTCTTCTGTCCAAAACGTGATAGAGATTCTTGAAGAGCACATGCACCACAAGATAAATGAGCTAACAACCTGCATGATACTATCTTGCCAGCACCCCTGACAGCAGCTCCTTGGTGATGACTATGTGCTCAGGAACCAGCTACAGATAGAGGAATAGGAAGGTTACCATGACATTAAGACACCCAATAAAAAGAGACCATATATTGTATTTAGTGAGCTTCATGTTCTGGAATGGTGATGACATTTTCTGATTGCAACACTTCAGTAGACCATTGGTGACTATGCCTCAATAAGATAGTCATTCAGCCATTAGAAAATGATAGTCCCCCTCAGTTGTCAACAACTGACGTTATTTTCAACAATGCAGTGCTTTCAGTGTGGGTTTTACTCCCTCTTGTGGTCTAGCAGGACCACTGCAGTTTGCAGAAAGTGCATTAAGTGCAGTTGTAGGCATAACGTCTTTGACTACTACTAGTCCAGCATTTTCCATCTGAAAGCTTAACTGGCTTGTTGCTTTTGCACTTAAAAATGGTAATTATTGTTTAATGTCTAAAGCGGAACTCCTAAAGAACATTATTAATTTGGGTTTAGAGTGAATCACATCCATCACATCCAAACACAGTTGCATTCCAGCAGCATTTGCTTGAAAGTAAAGTTGAGGATCGGGCTCAGGGTCAAGTCTCATGTGAGGGGGGAGAGGAAGTCCACATGCCTTTGTGCCATATTGTGCAGAGGCTTGCAGAGCAACTGACGTGCACATCTCCCCCCCGGTGTCGTAACCACGACGATTGGTTGAGCAAGGAAGGATATCCGGTGGCATGATGTCAACAAACACAGAACCAAAACATCAGAGAACAGATATATGAGCAAAACAAACTTGTCATATCGAAGGATAGAAATAGTGCAGTTTGAGGAGCAACATGCGACCCAGATTTCAGGCATTTCCTGTGTATTTTAGTTTCATAACTGATACTGCCAATGTGTGTGCAATGTACTACTATGAGTGCAGACAGCTATGAGCACATGGAGGCTCAAAAATGCAGGCATAAGTGCCGACGTTGAAGTATACTCCAGCCCTTTGGATTTGGGAGGTGTATATTTGGGAGTGATGATTACCCACAAACCCTCGCTCCATGTCTATACGCATAGATGTTTACATGTACCTTCGCTTAAGTATATCCATGGCCTTAGGAGGACACGTTCTTTGAATGATGCCGCCCCTGAAATGGGAAACAGGCCCTGTCCCAATACCAACACTTGCGGTCTTGTGGACTGAAGTGTGCTCCAATTCTGAAACATCCAGACAAGCAGTAGCCTACACGTAACCCACACTATGCACCCTTACCCTAATACCGCTTCAGAGTGGTATTCAGAGATAAGTGTATCCCACAAGTGATCACATTCATGACGTGATGACAACATAAGCCTCTTTCACCATAGGTTCCAATTACAGCAAGTTTAAAACTGGACCCAGGTAAGATGGCTGCCATATGGTTCCATCCCAGAAAGACAAGTCATTATGCATCTAGTGTTTTATATGACTTGGGCACTGTTGACGCTTAACGGAAATACGTCACTCAAGTGAGTACTTGGCTAAATACAAAGACCGCAAGTGTGGGTATTGGGATAGGCCCACAGTCAACATAATACTCCTTGCTCCTCCACCTTAACTCTTCCCCTTTAAAATATTAGGACCACATTAGGTCCGCGTGTAAGTGGACAAGGATACCATATGTGTGTATATTGCCAGCAGTTATTGTTAAGCAATGCATTAAAATTACATAAAATAGCTATGAAATAAATATGCATCGCATTGTAAAGTTTTACAATTACACAAAAAACCTATGCTGAGTGACTTTCGGCACCACGCCGTGGGCGGGTTTAAAAACCACGTGGTGCAACACAACAGTTCCCAAGATGAGGTTGTTGAGGTCGACAGTAGTACTGTTAGGCTTGTTGCAAAGCAGAGGAGTCGCCAGAGCAATGGTAAGCAAGAGCAATTTATACTGCCTTGACGCATACATGCGTTAGTGTGTCGTATACAGTTACATTGATGAATTAATCAATGAACTATCACAATGAACAACAGCAAGGTCAGTTAGAATTTCTATTTTTAAATGCGGTGCAACGAATAAACGGGTCCGTTAGGTCAGCTAATAGTTAGCTAGCAGCTAGCTTACCTGACGTTAGCTTTGTCACTGCGCAGGGTTGTCAGTGAGGGTGTTGGTGCGAAATCTCTATTTACTTGACGACCGTCGTTGTGGAGTCGTTGTTGCTTGGGAATTGTATCCATGGATGTGGAAATAAATCACTGCAGGTGCATAGTAACGTTAAGGGAGCATGCTAGTTAGCCAGCGTTAGTTATAATGTATGGATCAGGCCTATAGAGCCCAACTCCATGAGTATGACGTGTTGGATGATAGTCCATTTGATAATACTTCTACAAACACTGTTTAATCCCCTCGTAAACCGTATAACGCTTTTGTAAGGGGCAACCTGTGTGAGTATGTGTGAAGTAACTTGATTTCCCCTTTGTTTATGCAGTGTGGAAGCTGCCCCATTCACGGGCTGGCTCTAAGAATGTCACAATTTTAGTTCTTTGTTTGTAATCTGCAGATAGATAACATAGTCACACATGTGCTCAGTTCCCTAACCAGAAGTTTTCCTGTCCAGTTATGTCTGGTGACACAAACTCCATAAAGTATCAGTATTTCAAGTGAAGGCAATGAATGGAATGACTGACTGAATGAATGAATGAATGGACTAATGGACCAAAGTGCACGCCCTTTGTGCTGCTGTCACAGACTTTAACCCTGCCACACCTCACCTCTCCATTCTGTTCTTTCTCTGATTTCCTTTTTTACCTCCTCTATGCAGTGTGCGCAGGTTGGAGATTGGCAGAGTGCCAAGTCAATCTATGAGTTCTCTGCCAACGACATCGATGGCAATGAGGTGTCTCTCGAGAAATACAAGTAAGGCAGGACTCATGGATACCGGCTTAATCAGAATAAAAAAAATCCCACAGTTGTGGTTATCTGATTCTTTCATGCTATTATCTTCCATAGAGAGTAAGCAACACAACAGTCTCAGAATACATTTCTAAATCTATTTTCTGTCTATCATCAACTGTCATCTATGCTCTAATAAGGTTGTTGTAAGCACCAGTGACTATTTATGTAACCTTTGAAAATGGTGAAAAGCCAAGACTTTATATAGAGGAGCAGAGAGAGCACGGATCACAAAGTAGAATTTTACACAACCATTATTTATAGACTTAAACCAACTGTAGGTGAGTGGTTACCAAAATGATTCCCTAACTTTACTTCCGTTTTTCAATTCTCTTTTCTCCTGCCAGGGGTTTTGTGTGTATCATTACTAATGTAGCCTCTAAGTGAGGAAAGACCAGGGTAAACTACACTCAGCTAGCGGGAATGCACGCCTCCTATGCTGACAAAGGTTTACGCATCCTGGCCTTCCCCTGCAACCAGTTTGGAGGACAGGTAAGACTTGCCCTGCTGATAGCACTGGCTTCTATGCTAGCGCATGTTTGCCAACCAATCATTCTAGGGTCACAGGACTAGCACTTTGGTACCAACCCTTGAGCTTTTTACTATCTATTACTTGTAATGTGGTTAATCGAGGAATGGATGCTCATTCTACTGTTACATTCATCCTAAATCACTCTAGAAACAACCATTAGCTAAATTACATTTTTTAATATTTGGCAATACACGTATGCATAGTTTCATTGAAAATATGTGCCATTCTTAGGCCTAAGTTATAGACTGCCAAGCCTGTGATCCATCTGCATAGTTTACTATGTTAAGTGAAATATCTGCGCATGGACACTTTGCCTCTGTTTTCCCTTGAATTCTCTTGACACTTGAAGAGCTTTGGTTAGTTTTGCACTGAGAAAAGAAACATTTTTCTTCTTGAATACTAGATTATAGTCAAAACATTGGTTGTAAGAAATTAATTGCACTCCTTCTGTATGCCTTTCATTCCCAGCTTCAACATCGTCCTGGTGATTATTAACTCAACCCTCGCCCCAACCTTACCCACTGCCGTTCCATTTGCAGTTCTCTTAATAGACATTCCACTGTGTGATGTAATGTTGTGGCATATTGTGTCAAATGACATATTAATTTGGTTAAAAGTGCACCAAGCCTGTTCCATAGTCTTATAGAGCTGCAAATTCGTGTGCACCTGGATAATATAGGAGTCTTTATACAACTGCAAAAAGCCTTAGCAGCCACACAGGAATGTTTATATTTATACTCTGAGTTTTGCACAAGTTTTACATAATATGTATGTTATTATGTAATCATCTGTGCGTATTTTTAGGTGTGCTATGCACATTCAACATTTTCTAACTTGGTTTTATTCTGTCTCTCTATTGTCCAGGAGCCAGGCACTGAAGCAGAGATCAAAGAATTTGCCAAAGGTTTCAATGCTGAGTTTGACCTCTTCAGCAAGATTGATGTGAATGGAGACAACGCCCATCCTCTCTGGAAGTGGATGAAGGCACAGCCAAAGGGCAAAGGAACACTAGGAAAGTGAGTTATTCTGCAACTGTTATTAGTACCCCAAAGATCCATAGTTATCGACATTTTCCACACAGCAAAATGTTTTATTATTTGATTGAATTGTAGAATAACCACTTGGTTATGTATAATCCAACACTGCTGTCTAAGTGTTCTTTATATCCAGAATAAAGGTCAGGTTTCTTTCATCTCATGATGGCATGTGATCATGAATATTATGTAATATATTAGGCGTTGCCTCTGATGTGACTTGTTCCCCAATTGCAGTCAATGTGTCAGACGTTTCTTAATAATAAATCTTTGTCAATCAGTCACAATGCTGACATTAGCTTGTGTTGGAGGCTGGAAATGACTTGCTTCATTATTTACAATGAGTTCATCTTGAACATAGTTTTCACATTTGTTTTTCCTTGCAGCTCAATCCATTTTGAGTATTTATTTTATAGGTTTGCAATCATTGTTTGATGTTCAGTCATAAGTAGAACAAAGAGGAGTAAGAGGGCTAGGGTGCGGCGGTATTAAATTTCTGAAACCATTAAAAAGTCCCCAAATTTTACTGTGGTACACGGTTTCACCATTTAAAACTAACATGGTCGGAGGACACGGCTGTTTCACTTAAATTCAGCCAGTGCCTGCTATACATTCTACTGCCAGAAGGTGGCAGCATTCCTCTGTGAGAATGTCAAATGCCATTTATAATAGCCTCTATTCTATAATAAGCAATATTAAACTAAAAGATATTTAGCCTACTGTTATTATTGTCATGACGATGCAGTTAGGAACAAGGCACTTTGCGCTGAGTTATGTAGTACTGAAGTAAAGAAAAGAACACTGAGTATAATATTGCCATTATAATCAGAATCAGAATGATCTTTATTGTCATTATATTCACATACAATGAAATTTCACATGGCTTCTCCCAATGTGGTTAGAAGAAAGAAAAAAAAAGAGAGGAGTAAAATAAACCAAATCACACAATAAATAAGGCAGAACCAAACTATCCACAAAACAGTACCTAGTACTAATAAAGAGGGTAGCAGTGCCATAAATATAAACGGGGTAAAAAATGTAAACAGGGTAAAAAGTATAAACAGGGTAGAAAATATAAACAGGTTAAATATATATATATATATATATATGTAAACAGAACAGTACCTGACACAACTTACCAGTGTAAGTTGGTATACAAAGGTTACCAACAAAAAGTTTACTGTTTTATTATTATTATTATTATTATTATTATTGGGCATATTCAACAAAATCTAAATATAGGCTATCATACATTTTCAGTTTGGAAAGTAACATTAGTAACATTGGTTGCTAACCAACCATGATGTTGCACTTCCTGTTGCACTTGGGTTGAAATTGCAAAATGTTGCACTATTTTTTTTTTTACATGCATTAGTTAAGAGAGGGCAATAGTAGTACTGCACTCTGTTTCATGATCTCCCACCTGCTAAAAACATTAGGTAATGATGGTTTGTTGTAAAGTTGTTGCTCATTGGCATTACTACTGATTATGTTCTAATGGGTATTTTCTTCTCTCCATAGTAACATCAAATGGAACTTCACAAAGGTAACTATAGTTCATATAATTCATTCCAAGTATCTATACTCTAAAAATGTTTGTTTCATTTGTTATTGTCCTTGCGTAACTGTATTTGAAATACACAATGTGCTAATCGTTGGGTGTCTTCTGCCCTAACAGTTTCTTATAGATAGAGAAGGGCAGGTGGTGAAGAGATATGGCCCAACAGATGACCCCAGTGTAAGTGTAATTTGCGGTCCATTTGATAATACTTCTACAAACACCGTTTCTTAGCCATGTAATTATACCATTTTGGATGACGCCAGTGGATATGCACCATTATCCTTCACTTGTTACATTGCTCATCTGATGCTGTTATTTACCATACATGTGTTAAGCTGTATATCTTATGGAAATTGCAATCATTGTTTTTCAGTCACAGCTATACACACTATAGACTGCTATAGGCTCATTGTTGCATTGTGTATGTCTCAAATTATATTAATCCTAGAAATTATGTGACAGCATGAAGGTGGATACATTCCAAAGCATAGCCTCTAAAATGCAGAGTTACATATACATGCCCTGTCCATGGGGCTGATATAGAGCCATTCTCTTCAATGCTCCCCTGTTGGTCAACTTAAGTCTATTTCTCTCTGCAGGTGGTTGAGAAAGACCTTCCCAAGTACCTGTAATGATACTGACCCCAAAGTATTTGTCTGACACCTGACCTCTCCAATGGACTGCTGTGTATTGGTGGGTGTGTCTGGACCTGTGAAGGCCTGTCTGTAAACCCATCAGTGGGGAGGGCAGGCCTGATGAAACCCAGCGTGCAACTAACCCCCAGAACCTACCCACACAATACCCTGTATGAACACAGGAGAGGACCGATATCAGATTTACATTTACTTCCCATCCAGAACACGAGAGACCCGTCACATCTCACTGGCAAATACTTGAAACCAGCTATGCTTATTTTTAAAATAAATGCTTAAGTAATCTATTTTAATGCAATGCAATTGATATATTATTTGCAAATAACTCAACCTAGATCTCATTCTATCATTGTTGTGACTGTCTGAATTTCTTATTTATGTTTGTCACTTGAAGGAATTGGATAATAAACATGGTCTCATATAATATGTGTGGATGTCTATCTGATTGGATCCAATCTAACACTATAGTAACGGTAACGTACAGGCTGTGACAGTCCGTCGTAGCCATTTTATTTTGAATGTGCTGCGCGCATATTGTGGATTAGATGCCGCATTTCAACAACTTCAGCCACGTGACGACGCTGTAGCGGCGGGCGCGTCCGTTGCGCGCGAGAGTGACGCCCCGCTGCGGCGCGTATTAAACCACCACCGACGCGCGGCGTTTTTTACACCACGCGTAACGTAAACGCACGCAACGATGTAGTGTCCCGAGTTCAGCCGGAGACATTGAACGAACGTCGACGCGAATGAGAGGGAAGATAAATTCGACGTGATGCGAGCGCGTCCCACCGGTTCTCATTGAAGGAAGGACGCGGCCGCGCCGCCGGGAAGCGGAGATGGACGACGGGACTGCGGGAGCCGGAGAGGCCGCCGCCGGCCTGTCTCTGCAGCTGGACTTCGGGGATGCTGGTTCGTACGCTTTTACTGCACAGTCTTCGTCTTATTTGCAGTCGTTCGACGACAAATTTATTAATATTCACGTAATTTTTGGTGTTTTGTTAAACGGGTGCTCTTCCAGTGACGGTACCGGGGATGGGAAGTTAGAACTGGCCTCTATTATCTCAGAGGAGAATTTATATCGAGAGAGTCGAGGCAAGTGGATCGTACTGTATGACAGGTGTTGGAGACACTATGTCTTGAATACACATCTGACACAATCACGGAGAAAAAAAAAGATGAGTGATCTGACTGATTTTAGAGATTTTTTTTTTGCCTCTGAGGCTGATACAGAAGAGAGCAGCCAGCGAAACCTAAGATGTGGTTGTGAATAATGAAAGGCTAGATTAAATAACGAGAGTGTCAAGATTCAAGGCATTGCCGTTCTGCTGTGACGGGCCTGCGGTGTCAGCGGCTTACAGCTTGCACAAATCGGCACAGTAGACGGGTACAGCTTACTGTACTGGGAGTCTTTGTATAGGCCCGTATAACTAACTGGAGTCCCTAAAAGAACTGTTTTCTTTCTCCTCTCACAAAGACAGACTGTTGTGCAGTATCTGCGGTTTGCAAATAGTTCCGTTTAATCAGAGTAAGAAGTGTTGAGCCATCTGCTTGTAGGGACATACACTATGTGTGCTGCTATATTGGCAGCATCAACTGAACCTCATTTGTACTCCCATCAGCAACAGCAGCTGCCTTTAACCCACCCACGCTGCACACACTGGGCCGCACATTAACCGTAATCTGCTTATCAGCACACACGCTACTATAGTAATAGTAGGTAAGCTATCTGCTTCACTCTTCCATCTCCATTTCTCAATATGTCTATTTACCCCCTCCTGCTGAATCTAAAGAGGGCCTTACGTAATATTCCATTATAATATAAGCCAGGCACAAGCCAGGCAAGTCTCTGATGATATCAGCAACTCAGAATGTCACCATTACTGGCATGGTTACAAAGAAGATGAAATATGCATAACATGTCAATGATATTTTACCCTAAAGAAAATTATGTTAATCTGTGAGTCCTAACCGCAAAATAAAAGTATGGAGAAAATATGTTTGTGTGCAGGAACATTGGATGTTGGTGTACAGATCATTAACTTATTCTAGGGGTTTATATGGTATTGTGCTGTTGTCTGGAAAAAAAAGTAAAAGCTTTTCAGCCTCAGTGCATCTCAGTGCACAGAGTATTTTCTCTTAGCTTTTATTTATGTTTCAACACACACTGCAACAGGCCGCCATTTTCTCAGCTGACTAGAGAGAAATCTAATCCTCTTTACCCTGACTGACACACATGTACACACACACACACACACACAAAGAGGCTGTGGACATGTTTCATCATCGCTTCTAGAATGTCCATTCTTATTACATTTTACAGAAATGTACAACTCTGTTTATTACAACTCTGTGTTAGAACACTAACCACCAGTAATGATGTTGAAATAGGCCAGAAACTCAAGTACTGCTATATGTTTTTTTCATGTAGAGATGCTACAGTCAACAGTGTCCTGTTTGTTGGCTGGAGCTCATTGGCACAATATTACTAGCGTGACCTTAATCCTACAGGAACTGTTGTGCTCCTTGTCATTGTTTGGTCTGACTGGTTTTTATGCAGCACTAATCTGCATCTGACAGGCGTTGGTAGTCATTTGCGGTCTGTCAGTCGCTGTGTACAAAAAAAATCTGAAATACCAATTAAATGAACGGGATTTTTGATTAAACATGCCCCATATCCCACTGGGATTTTCACTATTCAGACTAAATACTCTGTATCGTGTAGAGATGTACAGCGCCATTGTAAAAAATGTGCAACCATTTGCATATTCAATTCAGCTTTACATCATGTTAAATGGAATAGAATACAGGCCAGCGCAGTACTAATTAAGGACAGATATACTGTAGGTGTAGAACAGCTGCAATGTATGAAGTACTATTACTACTATTACTATTACAAACTGACTCTCCACAGATAGGATGGTGAGGTGGGGGCGGTGGAGAGTGCGAATGACATTATGGAGTCACGCCCCTACGCAGCTGAACTCGTATATATCATTAGCAGCTATTATGTTAGTAGCTTTGGAGTTAGAGGTGGTAAATTTTGATCACGTCTCCAAGTCTGAAAAGCACTACTACGTCATCACTCAGACAAAGCTAGTTGGCGATAGAAAGTTGAGATTTGCGCAGAAATCCAGGAAGCAATATCCTATGTTTTGTCAAGATTACAACAAGGATGGATGTGTTTCAGTTGAGGCTGGGCATTATATTGAGTTTTCCAATATATCGCTATATATCAATAATGATATGAAAACGTGAATGTCGAGATATGGAGATAATTTAGCCTAGGCGTTTTTTAATATAATTTTACAACACTGTCGCTCTTAAAAATCCACACTAAACAGCCCCTCTCTTTCTTAAAAAAAGTGAGTTTAGACTTTTATCGCCCTTTAATGTAGTACTATTGCATTCTGTTTTGGCTCAGAGACGGCAACATCTGCTTTGTGTTGCACTTGAACATGGTTCAAAGGTTCATTATCTCTACTTTGTCAGTGGCGGCATTGCCTTTCCTTTACGCTCAGACCATGTAGAAATTAGTATGACGGATTCAAAGCAAGTATTAGAAGTAGTCTGAGATTACTCTGAATTGTATGTTACACCTCTTATTCTCTCTCTCTCCCACCCTTTCCATTT
>OMKK01029586.1:0-15094 GCA_900302305.1 Polymixia japonica | reverse complement strand
AAAACAGAGAGAGAAAAAAAAAAAAAAAAAAAAAATGCTCACTACCTCTCTGGAGTATTTTCATATTTGAACAAGGACATGGCGTTTTTAACTGACCTCATTTGAGATTCATCTGTCAATCTCATGAACCACGCACACGCGAAAGAACCAACGTGTGCACGCGCGCACACACACACTCCCACCAAGTGTACCCACATATTCAAAGGACTGTTTACCAGTTCGAGCTATGGTGTGAAATTAACAACAAACAAATTATGGGAATACCAAAAAAAATATTTAGACAATCCAAGTAGGTTGCTGCTGTACATGCAATCCCTCTTGGACAAATACGCAGGTTATAAAATCAAACAGCAGAGTCTACAAGAACCGCATCATGTCTTTGGTTGCACTTTGGTGTTTACGCACAATCACGTTTTTAAGAAAAGTGCTGCCTCTGGTGTAGTATTTTTAAGACAGGTTTTCCTCCAAATACTTCAATAAACAATAAATATTTTCACAGAGGAAGTATATTTTACTTTTTTGAGCCAATACATGCACAATGGCTTCCCACAATGAATCAAGTCCAAAAATGTCAATTTAGGCCATTTAGGAGTATTTTGGGCAGAAAATTAAATTTTTCAAGCAGAGCCAAAAACAATTTC
This sequence comes from Polymixia japonica, assembly GCA_900302305.1. Taxonomy (NCBI): domain Eukaryota; kingdom Metazoa; phylum Chordata; class Actinopteri; order Polymixiiformes; family Polymixiidae; genus Polymixia; species Polymixia japonica. The sequence goes on along the minus strand of OMKK01029586.1, from coordinate 14,453 downwards.
CCACATGACATGACGTACGTTGTTTCATGCCATTACATGGCTAGCGAGACAGCGTCTATTTGTAAAGTTATAAGACCCTCCAAAACCCCCTACACCTGCCTCATTGCAACTGAGCCAAACAGCCTTTCCATTTGGAGATGTAGAGTATTTTCTAATAAACCAGGAAGACGAAACGCAGCCATCCAGCCAATTTGACTCCCTGTTTTCCCCCTCAAGAACAGAAACGGAACGGTGTGGTTAGCAGTTGAACATCGTGTACTAGCAAAACCATGGCAGCTTGGATAGTGATACATCACTTTTTGCCAAGTACTATTTTTGGAGGAGCTTGAAATTTGGAACATTTGGCACAAAACAAAACCACTTATTTGTCAAAAATGTATGGCGGTGACTATAGAATTGATTTATAGCTACAGGGGTTGGCATAGTACAATAATTAACAGCTCAAAAACGCAAACAAAATACTAGAGGTGGACTGTAAAATCTTACAGACCACTAGGCTAAGCTACAAACTGTGTTGAACATACTTATGTTTATTTGCCTTTAACTCTGTTTGGTTTGACAAAAGTCAACCTGACACCGCCAGATCAGATGGGTTAGTCAACACGCACTTGGAAGTCAAATCAGGTTTTTAATTAGCAAATAATACCAACACCTTAGCCTCCAGCAAATGTTCAGGAATATAAAGAGTCATGTTAATAATAGAAAAACGAAAGCTGCAAGGGAATATTATCAGAGCAAAACTTCTTATTTTATCAGCTAATGCATAGCCCAAGGTAAGAATTTATCACCAATATGTTACATAGCATAGAAAATAGAAATCCCTTCCTGTGGGGGCAATTTGGAAAGCACTTCTCCACTGCTAATTAGTTCCTGTTTGTTGGTTTTTAATAAAAACAACCATTAGCTGATGTTTAGGTCCAGTGCACTAAGCCCACAAGGAGCACAAGACAAAAAATAAATAAGTTGTGCGACTGTGCATTCAGACCACTAGAAAACAAGTAACTAGTCAGACACAATGATCGGCAGCTTTTACATTATAAGCAACATTGTCCTCTAATATCCAATCATGTACTAGCATTGCTGATAGGGCTGAACGATATGGACAAAACATCATACTGTGATTATTTTCGTAAATATTGCGATATAATTTGCAATATAATTTTTAACCTTAAAGGGATACTCCAATATTTTGGCAAATATGCATTTTGGTAGTCTTACCCCGAGTCAGACAAGCAGACTGATACCATTTTTATCTCTGTAAGTCCAGTAAAAAGTTGGACCCAGAGCAAATGCTAACACGTTAGCATCATTACTGGAGTTGGGGAGGGGCAGCGAGCCTAGCTCCCCAAAGTGAGGAAATACACCTTCCAGCAACTGCAGCAGCTGACTGTTACATTTTGAATCTCTGGAATTCACTACATTTAAGAAATTAAATTACAAAAATTAGATCTTCGTGTTTTGCAAGCACTCACTCTTGGAACTATTTTAACCTAACAAACATTAGTCCTGATGACATTTCATGTCTCTCACCTTTGACCTTGACATACTGGAACTCGGGGTTGACACAGAGAGACAAGTTGCTGGGCAGTGTCCAGGGTGTGGTCGTCCAGGCAATCAGAGCCACACCCTCGTCCTCTACCAACGGGAAGTTGACGATCACCGATGGGTCCTGAACATCCTGGAGACAAATGGAATGATAGATAATATGTTAAATCAGAATTTACGTCTACAAACTGTTTTTGTTTTTTGAGGGGCAGGCTGCTGGCCACCTTTGTAAGTGGGATAGCTACAGATACAGAGATGGGAATCAAATCCCTTGCCACATTGGTAAGATGTTTATGAAATGACAAATACAACATCTTAATAGCATAACAGGAGCCTGACAATGATAACTTCAGATTTGGATTACTGAGCTAGTCTTGCTGAGGTGCTACCCTCTGCCTTGCATCATCTTGAGCCTTGCTGTGTGCCTACCTTGTAGTTCTGGTGGGACTCAAAGTTGGAGAGAGGAGTGTTGCAGGCAGTAGAGAAAGGCATGACCTTGACGCCCCTGTACACCAGGCCCTTGTCATACAACTGCTTGAACACCCACCTGAGGGAATCCACATACACACAAAAAACTTAACGGAAGTTGGGAAGATACAGTAATTGCCACATCCGGGAACAGTTACCCAGACATGTATTAAGTCTGACCCAAGCTAGATGCTAAAACATTACATTGGTAGAAATCTGGTGGAAAACAAGGCAAAATCTAGGCTAGGATTAATCCTAGTCTATGAAATACGCCCCTGAGAGCCTGAACAAGCTAATTTCCTCTAATTAAAGGAGCTGTATATGACATTCAGCCACTAGATGTCGCACTAGAGCACCAGCATCTCAGACCAAAACAAATAAACTAACAACAACGGACCGGATACCAAAACAAAGAACAGAGAAGCTCGGATTACAACACACACAGAGGGAGTGTGACTTCATCCTCTGCTCAGGTCGCCATTACTCTATACTATGGTATCGTTATATTTGTGCCTCAGTATATATATTCCTGAATATATTTTGCAAGCACATAAATCATATTTTGAAGATAAATTAAACGCAAGCAAAACATAATTTCGTTTGCGCAAACAAAAATCTATTCTGTGGCTCAATAAATGTATTTGCATGTTTGCTATTATCCATATTAACGTGCAAAAATAACCCCTCTCACTCAGTTTTACTCAACTTTGCCTGTACACTCGCTCAACCTAGCACAGCGTTACAAATGTGCCACAAATATCAACCAATCAGAGAATTGGAGAAGGTACGTTCTGATTGGCTGTTTTGTCTATATTGTATATAGTACCTTTAAGCAGAAATATGAATTAGGTAACTTTTTGGAAGCCAAAATAAATTTGGTAATATATTTCACTACCTAAATACATCCTATAATATGCAAGCAACAACAGCTCAACAATTCCTTACATACAAAGTTACTGGAGTAATGTTACCGGACAAAAATTGTAATTCCAGGCAAAAATGTATGCAACCTGATCATAAAAATACATTTTGAACCATCCATACCATACAGTCTCCATGAACCAGGGGTAGAGAGTCTTGTAGTCATTTTTGAAGTCAATCCACCTGCCCATCCTCCTTACCGAAATCTGGAAAAATCACAATGAAACTGTCTAATATAGAGAAGTGGAACATAGTTGAGACATTAACATTTCTGTACAGAAATTTAGTTCCTAAAATTACTAATGCCAAATAAAATTTGACAAGCAAATTCAAAGAAAATTGAAAGTGATTCAGGCCGGACTCGGGACGAGTCTTTTTTGCTAGCTGGAATATTGCAATAATAATGGCTGTCACAAAATCCCACGGCACACCTGGACTTGCCTCACGGCACACCATTTGGGAACGACTGCTGTAGTTCTCTTAAGGATTCCACAAGATTAACCATGTTACAATTGGGATATTAAAGACTACAACTTCCACCTAACATCATACGCATCTGTGTAGCTACTAGCTATCTTTGCAGCGCTGTCAATTGAGTCTGCGCTGCTGCTGTGAAAGTATTAAAGTAATATGTATACTTAATAGAGTTTTTGTTTCACTCCTAAATTTCTTCTTCAACTCAGAAGCACATGTGCACCGTGGAAGAAAGGCTAACGTAGAGCCCTGAATTATCATGCAATGTTAAGAGAACATGTTTGTGAATATGCTTAATATGTTACTATGATAGTGTTTCATTAACATAACAGTACACAAACATGTGACTTGGCTGTGCCTTTACATTTTTGACAGTTAAATATTATAATAGTGATGCATTAATGTTACAATACTCAAAGGATTGCACTGTGCCCCTACATTTTTCAACTTAGGGGCACAAGGGCTCCTAAAAAAAAAGGTTAGCGTAGATCCATGTATGGTGAAGTTTTGTCCTTCTTGCTCACCTCCCACTCAGTGGAGTATCTCATGACAATATTTCTGCATTGTTTGTTGTACTCAGCAATGCCCATCTTGGCCACATCTTCAGGCCCTTTGATCCCCAAAGTTTTATCAATCTCATACTCCTGTAAAATCACATGGAGACAAAACACACAAACAAATCAGTGCCAAATAAGGGTGACTAACACAATTATAAATATTACAGTCTTACACTTTTGCTGTTGCACAAGAGTTCCACTGAGTCCACTGTCGACTTATGCTGAAAGTCTCGCAATAAGACTTGACTCAATCATAATTGAGCAATTAAAATTTAATTTCACAAAATAAAATAAAAATACACAATAAATAAATAAATCAGCCGGGTTCTTACCACAGGCAGACCGTGACAGTCCCAGCCGAAGCGTCGGTCCACATGGAAGCCATTCTGGTGGGCAAAGCGGGTAACAATGTCCTTGATGGTGCCAGCCAAGATGTGCCCATAGTGGGGTAAACCCGTGGCAAAGGGAGGACCATCATAGAAGGTGTACCTGGATGACAGATGAGAACCGCAAACTGCTTTAGAAACACACTGCATGAGTTATGTTATGTATTATGACTCTTAAAACAGTGTTTAAGTACACATGCCAATCATAAGATAAATCAAGCTCTCCTCTTGTTTTTTTTTTCATGTATTCAGGTTAGGAGGTTGCATATCAAAGGTTTGAAGGAAAGATCTAAAGGGACATCTTTACAGATGACATTCACTATAGAAGTTGGGAAATTAAATAAAACTTGGTTTGAAAGTGTACCAGTAACTATCCACACATTTGTGAATGTGTAACTATTCTACATTTGTGAACGTGTAACTATTCTACAGCAACTATAGAAGATCTGCAGAGTGAATTTCAATGCGACATAACTTTGCCTGTAACCTGTGGTGCAAGTTTAATGATCTGTTGTTCTCTACCATGCATTTTCTCATTTAAATTGCGACACACCCCAACTTCAAAGTATGCAAGTATGAGGCTAAGCCAGAGGCTTACAAGTTTGCAGGAAATGCCATCTCCATTACTGGCAGTGTTACGGTTGGGATGATTGTAGTAATTATTTCTAACCAGCGGGAGACTCAAGATCATAATGTTATTATTCAACAATTTTAATAACCTGTCACAATTTCGGCACAATAAAATTGTGCCTACAAATTGTCCAGTTTAAAAATCTGAAATATTTGAACCCCCCAGTGGGGGAGCAATCTAGGACCCATCCAATCTATGGAAAATGGAAATGCAATTACAGCTGCCTCAGTCTCAGTGCACAGCATTATCATCTATACTAGTATAGCACCCTTACTTGGGTCTGTTCTTGGACTGTTTGAGGCATTCCTGGAAGCAATCCTTATCCTTCCACAACTGTAGGATCTTCTCCTCCTCAATGGGAAAGTTGATTGACTCAGGAACTGGTTCCACCATGGTGTCTATACAAACCAGATTATAAAGAGGATTAAAAATAAATCAAATGGGATAGTAGAACAGAAGAAAAGAAATTACATCATGACGCAAACATTGCATTGCAATGACGCTTCCTTGTTGTTTCCATTGCAATTTTTTCATTATAGTCTAAATAGAGTGTAGTATTACTAGCCTACTATAACTTCATCAGCCAAAATTGTCATTCTCGCCAGATAATTATCCAACCACAACCACCGCGCATATGGGCTGAATATGGTCTTATTCAATTTGGCAGAATTAGACTTAAAATGTAGGACATGCTCGGGGGTGTAAGGAGTATTCACAAGGAGGGGGTATTCATATAATCGTGTTCATGTCTGCCCTGCCCTCCACAGTTGCTCCAGGAACAAAGCATCAGTGCGACCTGTCAACATCTGCCAGACTAACGTTAGTCTAAATGGGAGTAACGTTTGAACATTGTTCGAGCGAAAGTAGCCAAAGAAAAAAACATGCACACTGCCCATTTTATATTCCAGGCTTGCTGCCATTGTATATCCCTTTCAAACAAGGGATATAAGGCAATCGCAGACCGGAGTTATGTCCGAAGAGTCACTTAACTACACAGGAATGACGCCTCCTTGTTGTTAGCTAGCAGCCTATGCTAACCGGTAAACTGTGAAGCTAAAGACCTCACAACTTTGTAACACAATTACTTAGTACGATCGTAAAACGCAGAGTTGATATACAGATATATATCATTGCATGTATTGCAGAATATCACTGTAATCAAACTTAAATACTGTAATAGCTCTGTTTCAGTGATACTCACATGTGTTCTGTCCCCGGCTACCAGTAGAGGGGGACTAGACAGGAAATGATGCAAGCGAGAGAAAGCGTGAGCGGAAGTGACGAGCTGAAAACCTGAGTTGCGCTCTTGGTTGCGTCACATAAAACAAAGTTTGAATTATGTTTTATACATCCATTACCATTATGTCCTTAGACTTCCATTTCTTCATTGGTGAACTTGACTCGCTCTTGTATGTGCGTACGCGTGTAACCTTGATTTAGATTCAACATCTATAACATCTTTTTATGCCATTATTTCAGAGGAGGTTGTCAGATATGCCTATATCAACTTTAACTTTAAAGAGCCTATAAGTACGTACCCTCATACATTCACTATTAATCCCCAACCCCTAACTTATTCTTAACCCTAAATATAATTATATAATTCAACACACACACAGGGATCAAGTTTTCAAGTTGGGAGGGACAGGATAACAAGGCATGCTGCTGCAGAGGGGATATAACGCCACTGAAGACTATCTTCTGCTCTTTAAGAGTGTGTGGAGGTGTGTCAGTGAGCCTGATAACTATCACTTAAGCATCTACAATAGATGACATCTACAAAGTGGCAGTAGGTTTAGAGAGCTTGTGCTTATTTTCAGTTATGGTGCAGATCAGATGTTAATACATAGTACATACATGTACTCATAATCTACTATACTGTTTGTGTTATAAGATTGTCCTAAATCTTTTGTTTCCTTCTTTCACTACAATTATTTCAAGTTGCTGTGTTAAACATGGTGAATTTGTGTAGAATCATGGATTCACATAAATTATTTAAAACATCTACTTCTTGAGATTATATAATTCATTGGGATTGTTTGACGAGTCTACCATCGAAGTTATATGACACTCAGGGTCTCATGGTAGACAGCTTTCATTAGAATAATGGTAATTGTTTACTGATCTGTTTACTGATAACCATATTGCTATTACTCAGTGCCACTGCAGGCTTTGTTTTGCTGTTGTGTAACCCATTGTTTCTCCATTTTGATTGTTACATACAACATATTACAGAATTACTCTGTTTGATCCACATCAGTATAATCTACACACTAAGCACAATATGTCTGCAATGGACAGACATATTTATCACCACTGGAGTTTCACTAATCCACCCTTGGCGCCCTGCATGTCAAGTATCTATGTGCAGGATTGTAGAATAAATAAAAACATATTTGTTTTGACAAGTTGAATGTGAAGAACAATCTGGAATCAATTTGAAATCTCTTTGTGAAAAATGTGTTATTGTCAAAGCAACCACAATTGGAGTAAGATGGCTGTGCTTTTTTGATATGCTATAGTCTTTGTCATGGCCCAAGACTCTTCATAAAAGCCAATGTGTTTGATCCAGGAATGATCCTCTACAGACACCAATATATGCAGCTGTCTCCAATCTTCTAATTCCAGACTTTCTTTCATGAGATTAATGGACGTTGTATATTGACCACCATGCTTATTCTTACTCAAAAGGGGCTTTTTGTTTCTATCTAGTTTTTGTACACCACTTTGTTTCTTCAGGTTGATTCATGCATAAAATGAAAGTCCTGTGATTTTTGTGATTTCCACCATGTAGTCTACCCCAGTCATCATTATCATTGATAACACAAGCTGCACATACATAACATAAATACAGTAAATATTTGTATAGTGTCAACACTATCTAACCATTTATTTGTGATACATATGCACCTATATTTGAGCTGTATAAGTGAAACTGTCATAAATTAAACATTAAAAATCATGATGATCAAACGGTAGCCTAAGTTTTTTGTTGTAAGGTAGGTTGGTAACCATAAATAGTTTGCTTTGCCATAATCATTAACCTACACTAATTTCTAATATCACTAATAAAATATAATCAAAATATTAGTAGAAATGAGTAATGACATCACTATTGCAATGTTCTGTTTATGTGATGTTAGTCTATGTTAGTTTTCATTGCCTTTATTTTGGGTTGCTTTTCTGTACTTCTGGATTTCTAAAACTATAGTTCAAACCCCCAAATGGACCTGTCTCTTTTTGGTCCCATGTGACAGCAATAGTAGTGTTTTTCATCAAACCTGGCATCCAGGGCAAATGTAATTCCCAGGCTGAAAGGGTTTGATGTTCTGTGTTGAGTGTCCACTTCACTCCTCATCCCACCTTCGTGTGTTTTGCTCTCCTCTAGGTGATGAGGATGCTGGGACAGAAACCAACCGGTTGAGCTGCAGGAGATGATCAATTAATTAAATGGGGGCTAGTATTGTGTGGTATCCTCGTCTGTATCCACCTCAGAGTGTATTTATGCAACTGAAGCAGGGTATTGCTGAAAAACAGCATGCTGCTGAATCTACCTACCCTGGGTAAAGAAAGGTTAACCCTCCATGAAGCCTTGTAAACCTCTCATAGGTGTCTAGAGACAGCTTGATGTGATATTTTCATTAAGCTAACACAGTAGTAGCAGCAGTACAGTGGACTTTGAGTTTCTAGTGATAATGGTAAGGTGTATGACAAGAGGAGCTGGCCGACCTGTTTAGGATGTTTGACAAGTAAGGCAAACCTCATACTTTTCTACCTTTCTACTGAAGTGTTTTTCAAAGTACACTTTGAGAAAGCTGCTGCTGAGAAAGCTGCTGCGGTTGTACATACAAAGGGTAAACATCACAGAAGTCACTTCACTTTCTTTTTTGATGGATTGTTGCTTTACTGTTGCTCCACCTCAGCAGGGACTTCATGCCTTCACTGAGCTGAGCTGACTAAGAATTACTGGGCTCCACTGGAGAGAGAATCACCAAGGATGACATTGATGAGCTGATGAAGGAGACAAGAATGACAGCAGGATTGATTATGGAGAGAAGAAGAAAAACCTTGGATATCAACAGATTAGCTACTAACTTTCTAACATTATATTGGTATCCAACGGCAACAAAAGGTTCCTATAAAACTTATGGCAAACATGAGATCTGCTTTGGCATATTTAACTTTTTAATCAATGTTGAATGTGTGGGTTTTTTTTCTATCGCAGAGTTCTAGGAGTTCTTGAGGGAAGTAAACTGCATCTTCTTTTGGCAATTTCTTTTAATTTCAAAATTATCTGGACATTTTGATTATAATGCTTTTATACTCGTTTCTGTAACCTTCCATTCATGAGGTAATAAAATGCTTCTCAAAGCTGTTTTGACTATTATTATCAAATTATTATCAAAAGACTTTCAAAAAAAAAAGTGGAAAGTTCATAAATAATAACTAGGTCTTGTAACTATTTATGTGCCATTCCTCAGTGCAAACCCCCTTCCATCATGTCATTGTCTTGAGTACACACACCATTAAGCCCTGAAGCTGATCTATGACAAGGATTGATAGTTGTCATAGCGTCAGCAGATTCATCAGACCATTTTTATTGTTTGTCATCTCAGAGTCAAAACTGAAGCTTGCAGGATATGCTTGGATGAAATTGGTATTGAGGTCATTGGCAGTAGGTGGGGATCTCCCACGCTATACTTGTCTGCTACTTAGCAAATACAGTACACCATATTCCTCTATCTGTCTCTAGCTTCCTTCCTCTATATACAATCTGTCATTACAGAATATGACTTCTAAACCCCATGTTCCCTACGCACCACACTACAGGTATACCACTCTTACAGTGTACTAATTTACACAACAGGTCATATAGGCCCTTTTTTAAACATGTTGATCAGGTCCTGATAATCCTCACCTGGCCCTACTCTGAAAATGGCCATTGTGAGTTGGTATGTGCTCATGCTGAAGTGGTTGCTGTATATTAAATTCAATGTATAGCCAAATATATAAGCTAAATGTGCCATATGGCTAGAGAGGAGACCAAGAGAGGTTCCAATGTTGTGCAAGGCTTAATCTGTCAAGCAAACCAGCATTTAGCCATAGTATATAGTCACCAGTGAGCTTATGTGCTGACCACTAACTTTTGCTAAATTACAAAACAGCTGTTAAACGATATATGAGACAGTAAGTGTCTCATACAGGTACAATAGCTTCGTAATTTAAACATGGCGGGTGCAGGATGTCCCGTGTCATGCTAGTGACGGTTCTCTCTGGCCAATCAGTAGTCTACAGTGGTTTTACCACTCGGGGTATCGCCTCAGCTCGCTTGGAACCTCGACGGAGGCGATACCAAAAATAGCACCAGGTACTATGCCCAGTGGAAAACCAAAAAAACGGCGAGTCGAGTCGAGCCAGTACTATGCAGTGGAAAAGTGCCCTACGGTAACTGACGCTGATCCCAAGAACACTGTATACCCTAAACTGTCTTAGCTTAATCCTGTTAAAGATTCTAGCCCCATCGGGCAATAAAACTGGTCGACATGCCAGCCTAGTTATCCACCAATTATAAACATCTAATTCTGTCCTCTTGTTTAGGATTAAAAACAATATGCATATCAAAAGTACAGGAAAATACTTAGACTATTGTATTGTTTATAAAGATCAATCTGTATTTAAATTTCTATCATGCATGTGATGCTCTACATATGGTCTCCTTGGTGCATGTGATCACCAAGCAAAGATATTTAACATAGTGGGGTATTCATGTCTACAGCCTTAAATAATCACATAAGACAACATGGAGTAAAACCATATGCATTAAATACAATCAGACAGACGGTCACCAGCGGTCACAACAGAAATAGAGCTAGAATCCAGAAGTGTTTTGTTAACAAAGCATAGCTTTATTGTGATGGTGGTAACACAGTCTATGGAACGTTAACAGACGGGTGAGGTGATGGCGGGGGGGGGGCAGTCTATTTAGGAGCAGGAGCAGCAGCGGCGGCTGCCTTCCTCGCTGCCTTCATGCCCTTCTTGTTGTGCTTCTTGGCGAAGCGCATATTCCTCAGGAACTTGGGGTCCACCTGCAGACAAGAAAAGACAATGGAAACTGAGTAAGCAGCTCGGGATTTCTTTGACAGATGTTCGCCACCGTATGTGTGTGTATGTAACAGGAACAAAGTTACTTCAACAGCCTACATTTTAAACATGGAGGTGATCCGACATGGGGAAAAACACAAAAACCAACAAAACAGAACAAGACACAATATACAACCGACCATCACTCATCGATTCCCATTCAACCATGCATTTTTATTGCATTACAGCAATAGCTAGTACTTGGGCTAGTCTGCTGTGATGTTAGCCATGTTGTTTTGACAAGAACTGATAACTTTGTAATGCCAACAAGTGTAGAGAAAAACTGGTAGCAATACACTGCAAGTACCTGTATGGGCCATGTGACTGGTAAACTTCTATGAAAATAATCGAGAGCTGAAGTGAATAACCACAGTGATTGTGTGGGGTGTGTGCACATGCTTCTGTAAAAGTACAATTAGTATGCATCTCAGACATTTTCAGTTACTCACAGTAAGTAAAACACCATTTGGGAATAGAAGGTAGAGAGCTTTGAGCATTAGATAATTGCCATTTATCACTTCACCACTCAACAAACACTGGCTGCCTAAGTTAATTACCAGATTACCCTCTTAGGGGAGGCCAGGGGAAATTGAAATACCTAATAATCATTCCTGCAACCAAGAGGCTTCCATTTTTCCATGTTATGAACTTTACAATTTAATGCGAATGACATTGAGCGTAGCATACTTCAATAGAAATTCATGAATATAAAAAGGAAGGCCTTAAATCTATTATACTGGGCTTATGAGTAGCCCCTTTGCACATTACAAAGGCTGAAGAGTTTTCAAATCCCATGGGATGGTGTCAGTGAATTTTTTTGTCTTCTTACAATTCCCAAATGCAAAATTAATCAACCCTCCTGGTGACAATTCCACAAATACTGTGAAATATATAATCTACAGAGACCAGCATAACTATAATAATGCCCACTACTGTGCAGAATAACTCAACTGAGCACCTTGATGTCACCAACACTGAACAGGCAGCTCCTAACAATTGCTGCACTTTGTGTCAGATGAATCATATAACCCATACTAAAACAACCCAACCAACTTCTCTCACCCGAGTCACAAAGATCACACCAAGATCAACTCGGCTTTGACAATGTTATGCTGGTAGTGGCCCAGAGTTGGAAATAAATTCATTTTGTACACTTTCCCAGACCCAAGTAGGAACGCTGAATTTCGATTCCTTTTGCCCATATCTAATCTATGCCAATAACAATGCCAACTGACCACTACAGGTACCGCTCACCAGAAACAAACCAAGAAATCACCCTCAACACTCACAATTAGCTCTCAAATCAGCCACCAGTCACAATGAGTGTGCAGAGTTTCATAGAGGGCCTTATCCAACTTTGATGATAGTAAAACATAGTATGCCAGCTAAGGTTTGGGAAATGAAGGTAACATGAGCAACAACCCTGACACTGAAACAACAGGAACCCCTTCATTACTCATGCAACACTTAAAACCAAAGTATATTCAGCAACATGAATGTTGATGCCTTCGGGAGTGGATCTACACATTTCACAAGCCATTTCAGCAAAGCTAGCTAGAGGAGCAACTTAACAATACATACCCCCTTCAATGACTCATAGCGTTGAGACCTGGGCTTCTTGATGCCGTTCCTGTGGGCTTTACGAGCTGTGCATGGGAAAGATGTACAACAAATAAATCAGATATACTGAAAGACGGTAGCAGGTTACATTTCCTGAACTTTCTTATTTAGGTTCATTGAGCTGCAAGGACTGAGCCAATACTTACACTGGTTGTGAGTAGTGTGGTTCTTTGACTTTGCCATTTTAACTCTGGTAATCTGTAAGAAAAAAAATGATCACCATGAGCCTGAGATGCATTTACATCAGTGCTGGTACTGGTTAGACCTCTTCTGTTTGCAGGCACTTCCTGATAATACACAATATATAATACATGATGCTAGTTAGCCTGGCTAAGGAATGAGAACCAAGACGTCAACACAGCTGCATGTCTCTACTAAGCAAAACTCTTGATAACATGGTTAATAACTCAAACTCTATTGCGTATTTGAATGCATACTCCGACTTCAAGTCAACTTTATTCAGATTGACGGTATTCGAGTCTGCCTGTTGAGTTAGCTCTGGTTTGACTACACAGGACGCTAGCATTTTAAGAAAGTAATTTTTAGCAATTTAGTTGGGCCATATGACGTAAATAATGTGATGGACATATAGTTGACAAGGTTGTCTATAAGGGTCATCCATTGTGCGTAAGTGAACATGTAAAATACAGGAGGATTGGTTTAGATTTCAGAAGTACATCAGGGTGTAAAAATGTATACCTGCCACACGTACGGGTCGACAACCGGAAGAGAAAGATGAACGGACCCGGAAAGATAGAAAAGGGGTCGTGTCAAGAGAGGAAACCGCAAAAAGTCTTAATCTGAACGGCGACACTGCCATCTATTGGCCATTTCTGATGTGACCCACCCAAATTTGGCCATAGGATGTCACTCTCTGCCCACTTAATATAACTTTCACACCCAGAATAAATCAGAGTCTTAAAAATGAAACGTGTGTCTCTGTGTGTGTGTGAGATGCCTAGATGGCAAGGTGGCAGTTAGAAGCATGGTATTGATTTATGAATCACTGTCACTTGTTTACAACTGAATGACAATCTATCTAAATAAAATATGATCATCATTGTCATCTCATAGCTAACTCCTATAGTGTATATCCCATTGCCATTAGGTTAAGTAGCAAATACTCAAGAAAAAACTAAAGGTAATGATACTTTTTGAGTCAGTGTAGATGGACAATTTCCCTTGAAATCGATACAAGGGATGGGGAATTGCAAACGGGACCGTTCCATAAAATGCTAAATGGGAAAAAAAAGGAAAAAAAACAACCAACCACCATTTACAAATTGACCCATCTAAATTGTCTGGGTTTTATGGTTCACATAAAGCTTAACACTCACAATTGTACAGTATGAGCTGTTGTGCAACTTCTATCTGTTCTCTTTAGGGACTGAAATATAACTGCAATGCAAGCCTGTGGCTGATATTTTCCCCAGTCAAGATTAGGATAGTATTGTTCTCACTAGCCAAATTGTGAATGGAGACTGTTGAAGATATTTTATTATATTAGACCTAGTGCTATCCCTGGTGCTCTATATAGATGGGCCACCACAATTTCTAACTCCATTCATCTTTCTGACTTTCAGCTAAACCCGTAGCATTACAAACTGCATGGTAAAATGATGGACAGATTGTAAAGCAGCCAACAGTTATAGACAGATCCACAGAGATTACAGTGCTGGCACATCTCCTGTGTTGTGATGGGATGCACAG
>OMKK01029585.1:17376-27716 GCA_900302305.1 Polymixia japonica | reverse complement strand
ACTGTAAGTACACACACGCACACACATACACACACACACACACACACACACACACACACACACACACACACACACACAACACACAACTGGACATCCAGAGGTGCTCTAGGTATCAGGGTCATGCGATTTACTGAAGGGTAAGCAAAGTCAGCACAAAAACACGCCACTGTTGTAGTTTCATCAGAAATGGATGAATTGCTGCATCTTACATGACACAGGAATTGCACAATATAGAGAGGAGAGAAAAGCACTGCAATGAGAGTACAGTCCTCCTGCTCTGTGAACAGCCTGCTTGATTGGTGGGAGCCCTCTTCCTTAACCTTTACCAGAATGTCTCTTCATTAACGCTGCACTTTGCAGCTTTAGGAAGGAATTTGAAAGCCTGAAATGTCAAAAAGGTTTATGAACTAGCCTAAGTACTGAATAAATTAAGTGTATCAGTGGTAAAATTGGATCCCTGGAATGCTGTTTTAAGATAGAACACAACTGTTTTAAGCTAAAATAATGCTGTTTTGCTGTGATGGGTTATCCTCCTATTACATTTACAATACCAAGGAACATAGGTTGATTTTTGGATATTTGATGAGATTTGAAATCTGCTTAAAGCATTTGTTATCTTTCTTGCTGTATACTTCTTACTTTAATACCTTTGAGGCATTGTAATTGATCAATACATCCACTAAGATATACATTTGCATGATGCTCATCACAACATCTGTTTCATCTATGACTGAAAGAGAAAGATGTAATGTAGATTAGAGACAAAAGGTGATTGCACATTTGCAATAAAGGCTCCTATCCTGTCTTCCTGCTTCCGGCTGATGTCTGCAGAAATATTATTAACCACCTACAGTATTTATATTTTAAAGACACAAGAAAACCATTTTATTTTATAAACCTAACATCTTAATCTTAACAGATAACTTGTAGTACATGTAGCTTTATTGGATAGGGTGAAATATGGTTCACAAATATCAGCAGTATCAGCCTTAATTTGATGATGTACTGGTTGCTTTGCTTTCAAGTCTATAGCTATAGTTTGTACTGATACATTGTCTTCTACTATTTCTGTTCTGCTGAAATAGCCTTAATGGAAACATTTGTGCAGCTAATAATTGTTAATTTGATTGTTGTCTTATTTTACAGCAATCTGTATCTTTGTTGAGAAAATATCTAAACAAATGTAGTTAGCATTATGAATTGTTTCTAAAAATGAGTGCTGCCTTCTGTGTGTCAACAGTAGGAGCAGAGGTTGGTTTCCGTTGACAGTGTTCCATTACGTCACCACAAATAGCAGACGACTACTATTGAACACCTTCTGGCCACGCAGCCTATAGTAAACACATGCAATGGGAAAAAATGCAAGCATCTGAATCCCTTATCCACCCTCCACCATCACACTGTAGAACCAGTAAGGACTTGAAGCAGGCGCTGTACTCTGATTATAAATTGGGTCCTAAATTCAGCAAGAGTGTCAGGCTAGCTTATTATGGAGGAAGACTGCAGCGGGGAAGACACATGGAGGAGTTAATGATGTCACCTCTTCCAAGGAATAAATGTATGATGTCACTTTTTGATGGAATCTTTTGGTGGGTGATTTGTGTTGTCTTTACAGGCCAGAGAGGAGACACTGGTGCGTTAAGTTTTCAAATGTTACTGGTTGGACATGATGACCAAAGATACCTCAACATTAATTTGTTTCGATAGTCTGCAATTCCACCACGTGGTGTAAAGCACACAAATGAAAGATTTTGCAGGAGGTATTAGGGCGACTCTTTACAAGCTGTCCCCTGCTATACAGGTAGTACGGCTAACTCAGTGTTGTCAATTACGAAGGTAATTGTGAATTATATAACTGCGAAGCAATACTATCCTCAAAACCTGACAAGACATTTTCTTAACTAGTACTTAACTAAGTTAATTAACCTAATTTGAGTCTACTTTTTAAGTCTTTTGGAGCACAATTGTCAAAGCGGCCATCAGTTCTAGAACACTAATTTACACCAAACTGACATTCGACACACACTATGTGATTTCAAAGCTCTCTTACTACGTGTGGTCAGGAAGTCTGCTGAATATGTGCCTGCCTACTTAGTGTCAGATGAAAATTAATAGAAACAGATGTACTCCACAGCTTAGGATAATCATGTAGCCCTTAGGGCAGAGGGAAAAGAAAACCAGAGTCTAAATATCTCATTAATTTAAATTCAGGAGGGTCACACGGCGGTTTTGCCTTCCTGGTGCTGACATTTTAATCAGAAGTCAGACCAAGTCTCCATTAATAGAATAATGGAGATAGCAGCATGCGCTGTACGGCAATATGTTTGGACATTTGGAGTGAAATCTTAAATGTACCGTAGGTATCTTCTCTGCAATTCACCTGTGAGAAATATTTCTGCATTGATTGCTATTCTGCTGATAGCCTGATACTCAGCACAGTTGAGAAGATATTCTGAAGGCCTGGGACATTCTCCACTCTGCTGGTCCCAGCATGAGATATTCCTCCCTCAGATGGAACTGTGACTTCAGCAATATCCAGGCGTTTAATTTATAGCCCGAGGTCTTGCTAAATGATGCACTTACACATTAGAGGTGTAGAGGAGATGTGTTGTCAAAGTGCAGCCACCGGTTCAATATTCTAGCTTTCAGAGATACACTTCATACAAAGGGCAGCGCGCTCTTTACTGAGAAAAGGTGTCCTCTGCGTGTACGTGTGTTTGTGTGTGTTTGTGTGTGTCTGTGTGTGTCTGTGTGTGTTTGTGTGTGTTTGTGTGTGTCTGTGTGAATCTGACGGAACTCCACATTCCACTGAGGATGAAACACCATTTAGGGATGTTGCATAATGGCTATTGATGTGATATGTTACAACACAAAGTACGGGAGCCAAATGAAAAGTCTTCAGCGAGAGTTAGGAATTCATTTGCGGTATCTTCAATTCATGATTAATTTCACAGTTCTAAAAAGTAATTAGAAAGGGCTGTACTGCATAATGATGGTGACTACGGCAACGCATTCAAAACGAGCTATACTGTAACCTAAAGAGGAACAGCACTCAATTAAAGACGTCCCAGGGTCTATTACACCACTATCAATATTTTGGAAACACAAGTCTTTTCCAAACTGAGAAACCACTTAACCGAGACTCAGACCTGTGATTGGGAGATTGGATTCAAAAAGATGGTAAAGGTAGTGATTTTTCTGGGGATAAGGGTACATTTTCTGTTGCGCGCGTGTGTGTGTGTGTGTGTACTTCTACATTTGTGCAAAACAAACTGAGAAAGATTCATTCGAATTTTGTGTACATAAGTGAAAATTCCTAATTTTATGTATGCTAAAAGCACTGGCTCAGGTGAAGGGCAGAGGTCATTTCTGCTGGCCAACCCTCTGTATTGGAATAATTGTTAGATGTCCTAATTACAACAATGATGCCATTCAGGCAGTAAATGCCATCTCCCTCATTCCTATAGCCTGCCTTATCCATCCATGACTGCTTTCAAATTCAAACTAGTTTTCTCGGCCTTGGCGGTGTGCACCTTGAAGAGCATGTCATCCTAAGGCAGTTTTAATAGGGATTTAATAATCTATTTAAGGCAGTATTCAACATTTTCAAAGCATGTTATACTCTGAGCATGGGGCAGCAAAGTTACTTATTAAAAGCTCCAAACTCATCTTATTTTCTGAAGTTATTGAATACATACTGTAGGTCAAGATCTGTTACAGAGTGGGAGAACCACTCATGCATAAAAGTTAAATGAATCTGATATAAAATTTAAGAGGTGAGCAGAAATAGAGATGAAAGATGATATGGTTTCTATTCATAGAGTAAAGGTAATGACTGTTGCCAAATAAGAGGAATGATTTAGCAACCAAAATCTCATAGGCCTATGAAATTTCACTCTTAAAAGTTATAAATTTGTATCTGTATCTGCACTATATCCGGATAAAAGCACAAAAGAAATCAGAAAAAAGTTGTTTTTGGTTTTTATTTCCCTATTACTTTAGGTGTTCGCTGATTGATTCTGCGTTCATGCTTCAGGGTAGAAAAAATAAAACAATAACCGACAACACTGTTGTCACGGTCCACTTTAATGTAGAGGTAACCTGTCTATTTGCAGTCTCCTCTGAATTCAAAAGTGGCAACCTGACACATAAGAAGGGAAGGAAATCGGTGGCTCCTAAGCAGGGCACATATTTTGATATTGATTGCAGGCTATCGTCGCCTCCTTGGAGATTAGCTAAATTACCCTCTCTGTAATTGGGACTTGCACTTAAGTAGAACTCCACTGTGAAGAGAAGATTTAAAATTCCATTAGTGTCAATGACAGCTCGGCAGTGGGTTTAAGACGGGTCTCGTCTGATCGGCGTCCAAAATGTTCAAGGTAATTGATGATAAAAAATTAGCCTGCCACAGCAGGGTGATTGATACCGGTGACTCTCTAATTACAGAGCAGCGTCTCTCCAAGGGGCCCTCTCACTTATCCGTTGTTGGAAAATCTCTACCCCTACCTCGCCATTATAAGTACAAATGACTAAGGATCATAATTTTGTATGTGTGCGGCCTAATTTCTTAATGGCCCCTAAGTCATCATGAGCATTTGTCCGTGCTGCCAACCCCACCCACCAGTAGCCTATTATGACATTTAATTTGAGCTTATTCTATTTCAGATAAAGACATGTAATGAAAGAAACGGGGATGTCTTTTGTGGTTACTGTGCTCTTTATGCTTCTACTTTTCAGGTATAGATTTGAACCATAGCAAGCTTGCCGAGTTTTTCACTCATTTCACACAATATTCAGATTTTTTGAATGAAAAAAAAGAGATGAGATGAGAGAGGCTGCAGCTAATTGCTAATATCATTAAGGACTTAGTAATACATGGTCCTCAAGAATGAATTATAAAATTCTCACTATGCACTGGAACAATGCCGAGATTTCAATATATCCCTCATTAAATACAATTCACTTGGATAAACACATTATTATACCCCTGTGTATAGCAATGTCCCTGACAATGTTTATGTAAGGCATCTTTATTGAATAGATTAAATGTACTTTTTTCCACCTTTTCAAAGACTGCATTAAGTGAAAATGTAATCTCTATAAATGTAATCTTCACAGTAATTGTTTGTACCATAGGTACATACCTGCTGACATTTGTCCCTGATGTGGAACGTCTAAGTAGAAGAACCAGACTGAAATCAGTTCTCATTTGTCTTTAATGGTATATTTCAAGGGAAGAAATTCATGCCTACATGTTTACACAGCCTCTGCTCCTGATATCATCATGGCAATCAGCGGCTGAGAAGCTCTTGGTCTTTTTGTTCATGATCTCTTTTTGCCTTATCCAGGCCATGAAAGAACCAGGTCTCATACGCTGCTTTATTTCACACTTCATTTGCCATATTCTTCATGAGGCAGGACCTCCGACTCATCTTGGTTCCCAGATTGACTGGAGAAACATTATGCAAATTTCCCCATGGTCTGTGAAACAGGAGGGTAGTGGAAACATATTTTAGCACACCTTTTCAACCACTCCTGCATTAGATCTCTTTTAAAGGGCAAACTATTTACCGGATGAGGCTTTAATGCAACTTTTTTTGCTAGGTGTATTTTAATTTTCAGCAAAGAGGGTTATATTGCAAGAAGGTAAATCCTCATCTTCTGCAGACAATCTACTGCTGGAGTATTTTGTTTTAAATGTGAAGAATCCCTGGCTTAGCCTCTCTAGATCGCCATGATGTCCAGATATACTATGTTTCAGTAGAGGATTTTATCACTGATGACATCAATTTTCAGACAATGAAGAGAGTGTTACCGTGTTGTGGTAATATTGTGGCATCGTGCCAAAAGTTAGGTCTTTTTTCCAGCTCATATTTTGGTTATACAGATTGTTTGAGCTTCTTTATACCCATAGAGTCCAGGCTTGAGGAAATGGGAGTAAATTGAATCAGTATTATTAGTGACAGGGGCATTATGGCCCAGGGGTTGGCCATCAGTAGCCAAGCTCCCAACAACATAGTGAAAGAATAGATCCGTCACAGGGGCTTTGTAACTCTTATCCATTAGTATACATAGTTACACAAGAATATCAAAGCCAGCGATCAGACTGGACGAGGCATCTTTTTCCAATTGTTCCAATCTGTTTTTAGTGTTTTGTGCGCTGCTTATGCGCTCTGGGTGCGTCACGTTTTAGCCACCTGGTGCGCTACGCGTTTTTAGAGAAATGCTCTGAGCGTCCAAAGTTGAACAAGAGTAGGTCAAAACCTAGTAGCTGGACCGTGTATGGTCAACGTTAGGGGTGGGCAGATCGATACCAAAAGTATCGATACTACAGATACTACATCTCAGTTTTGAAGATTGAAGATGTGCGAAATTGTGGCCAAAAGCCTCGTCGCTAGAGGGCAGATGTCTTCATAAGATAAGGATCACGTCCAACATATGTTGTGATTTTCTGTTTATACCTCTTCTTCTCTTGTAATATTGTCTATACTAGCACAGTACGGGTTTTCCTCCATCTCGTCCATTTTGCTTTTCACTTCCTGCCCTCCATCTGAATTCCGCACGTCATCAGAATCATGTGACTGCAAACAACGTATGGTGTAACTTCATCACTCAGTCAGTCAGCGAGTCAGTGACAGACATTTGCGCTTATAGGGCTGGTCCCTCTGTTGCGGTCCAGCCAAAAATGAGCCAGAAAAATGCCCTACGTCACCGCAGCTTTTTCTCTGACGTCCAATCGAATGAGTAGAGTGGCAAGTCTTCTCAACTGAAGTTTTGTCAACAAAAACGGAGAAACTAGTCGTTCTACTTGCCAACCACCCGGAGCTATACGATTTCACTAAGATAAATGATCATGACATAAATAAAAGGCAAGCCTTTTAGACCAAACGCAAAGCAAATTTTTCACGTGCTGCGATTAAAGTCAATGCAACGACGTGAATAGACGCAAATTTGCGCCAGGTGATAAGAATAGATGTGAGTTTGCATCCGCATGAGTTGAAAATATTCAACTTGAGTGAAAAATTTGCAGGAGTAATGTGAGGCGAAAATTCTGAATGCAGCTTTAGGCCTTAGGCTATCTAAAAGATCTAAAAAGTTACCCAAAACATCAAGTGCCTCACTAATGTGCTTTAAGGCTTGCCTTTTATTTATGTCATGATCATTTATTCGTGAAATCATATTACGTGTAGCTTCGGGTCATATAGCTCCGTTTTTGTTGACAACTTCAGTTGTCTTCATCCAATTGGTCATCAGAGAAAAAGCCATAGGAACATATGGTGTTTTTCTTCTCAGATTTGAACATTTTTCAACTTGGAACGCTGTTTCCCTCTACTTTCTCTTTGTTTTGTTTTGGTGGTCCGTCAAACAGCTCTTCTCCTCCGCCTGCACAAGCCAGAAACAATGTGCTTCTTGTTTTGGTTTGATAGTGTAGTTCTCACTACACTAACAAACTAATGCTAGAGTGACAATTTTACAGATAGCACCTTTAACACTAGAACCACCATGAGGTCATTTTTACCACTCACTTTTTTAAATGCTTGTAATTCTGTTTCAATAAAATGTGCCAATGACATTTCCTAAAAGTGTGTTATCTATCATCTTACATGTTCAGAAGGGTTTACATTAAAAATAAAATAAGTTATAAGCCTTTATACCCACAACCACCACAAGGTCAAAATGACCTCTCCCTAGTGTTTACATTGGCATTGTTTTTCCTGGTTGCCTAGCAACATCTGTTGGTCAGCGCACCAGCAGTGTTTTCAGTTATATTCATGTCATATTTACCTGGGAGATGATTTCATTTACTCTACAATATCCAATTACTTTTTAATTTTATAACACCATAAAAACTATTAACACTGTTTTTAGTTTATAATTGTGGTGTGAGGTAAAAATGACCTCATGACAGTTTTAAGAGGTACACTAAATGTGATGGATCAAGTGTTAAGAGATAGACTAGATGCAATCATATGACATTTCCTTACAGATATTCCAGATCACTAGTGCATGGTAGAAATCAAGAGTAAATTCATGCCTGGCAAACCAAGAGCAATTCATAGAAGATATAATGTAAGGTCAGCTATTAATTCACTCATCCCTCGGG
The DNA here is from genome assembly GCA_900302305.1 of Polymixia japonica. Lineage (NCBI taxonomy): Eukaryota > Metazoa > Chordata > Actinopteri > Polymixiiformes > Polymixiidae > Polymixia > Polymixia japonica. Next base: position 19,612 of record OMKK01029585.1, on the reverse strand, counting down.
ACACAACTGCCAAGGCCATTCAGCACCTTCGCCATGAGTATTTCTCACCTTGGAAGTAAATGAGCATCATGTCATCTTGCATTGGGATGTGATTTTTCTCATAAAAGTTCTGTCCTGCTGCTAAAGTCTACACTATGAATAAAGAGGTCCAACTTAGCACCTTTGTAAGATTCTTCTGTTTGTCCTTCTGGGACATCATTATGCAACAGTATTTGCCAAACACACAACAAAAGAGTTTATTACAATAATATTCATTCTTTCTTGGTAGCAAAATATTATTTTGACTTTGCTCGCTGCCAGGTTTAAAAAAAAAAAAAAAAAAAAAAAAGATTGCTTACAACATCTGCCAGGCTGCCAGCCAATGAGCTAATATTTTAGCCATAATGCTCCATGGACATACTAAAACTCAATAAATATTGCACTTATAAACACAAAACCACTTTACTTGCCCAATGAAAATACATAGGATACACAGTATATATTATTAATAATATATTATTTATATATATTATTTATTTATTTTTTTAAATTGTTTTCACTAAAAGCAAAACAACATCACTACACCTGATGCGGGAGTAAGAGAACCATGGTTTGGTGGATACATCATGTCATTTCTGAGTGTTTTAATTTTATAAGCTTTGATAAGCATAACTGCTAGCCTCTTACCTGTAACTCAGTAAGTGGATTGACTAATTATCTTAAAATATTACATGACAATGATTTATTAACACCATTCATCTCCCTATAATAATAAGCCTACCTGTCATCAGAATCCCACTCAAATCCCTCTGAAATGTTACGCTCTGTTCCAACAGAACTTGAATACTCGATTTTAAAAGGCCCATCAGATGACATTTGCAAACACATTTCAGTCATTTTACTAGGATCCCTTATAAATATTGATATTGTATTGCAATTTTATAGTTGTTCTGCTCTGGAATCAAACATGATGGCCCTTTAGAATATTATTGAATAAGCTATAATTGGACGTGTTCTTTAAGAATCTTTAATCCATAAGAACCCTTATGTAATTCTTTTTTTCTTTTAGTGTGGTTGACATTATCTTGTTGTGTGCCATTAGGCTCTCTTAAGTTGATTTGTCAACACATTTTTAGGTGCCAAGTATAAAGCCTTCAACCTAGGGGGACATGTGTGAGAATAACAGAGAGCCATGGGGAAAATGATCTTACCCATCTATTAATTGCAATGGCTGTTGTTTGCAGTCTGACATTATGACAGAGCTGGAGTACACCCAGTGAAAAAACAGAGTATAGTCATTTCAATAGAACTGTGAAATCACCTTACCATTTTTGCAATGGGGGAAAAAAACCTGCTAGAATATACTTCTGATAAATGCTGGCAATTGTACTGCAACCTGGCCTGAAGTCAATTCAAACAGGGAAAAAAAAATAAATAAAGCTTAGCCTCTAAAAGGCTTTATTAGCTTTTGGTATTACAAAAAATCGACTATACTTGCTGCAAAAGAGAAGCTCTGTCAACCTCACGTACTTATGAGATATTCATGCTAAAGTTGATCTATTATTCACTATTTACATAATTGATCAGATTGTCTGCAGGCCACATTAATTGGTAGTGACAGTTCTTTAGATAAGAAGGCTAGCTGGGTGATGGTATGAGAACAGCTGAACTGCTGCTGATTTAATGCAGTATTTTCCCTGTGGCCCGTGAGAGTGGGAAGGCAATGAGACCACCAGAGGGTCTTGATGACCAAATCAGGTTAGGCAAATCACCACCTGTGCCCTGCTAAACACGATGATTTCACTTTAAAGCGCTCACAGAACAAGCTCTGGCATCATTTGTCTCCCTGTTTCGTTTAAAAAGGATGACTGGGATTAAATGGGCTATCCTTTATCATCTCAGGGACAAATGTAAAGGATATGATCTCCTTGTCACCGTGGGAAGTACTTAGATATGTTTAAACTAAACAAATAATATGCTTTAGCTTTCCTTGTACCGACAGTGATTTACAATTGCAGATTAATAATCCATGACAAAGACAGTGGTTACCCATATCATCACTGCCACAAAAGATCCAATAAAAACCATGGGCTGTAATAATGTCAAATATAGAGTGAGTAAATGCTAACTCCATGAGTAAATGCTGTTCATATCATACTTGCTATTTGCTAAATGTCCAATGATTGTAAGCCCACTCCTGATAAAGTTGTGTGATATTTTATACAAATCAGCTCTAAATAAATGTGATATTTTTTTT
>OMKK01029585.1:0-17332 GCA_900302305.1 Polymixia japonica | reverse complement strand
CAAACACGCACGCATGTGCATGCACACATATATACACACATGCGTTTAGACAGTGTTGATGATATTGAACTGGTAATAGCTGTTGGAGGATGAGGGAGACCTTTGATGGCTAATTAGTGTGGGCAGCTGTCAGAACAGTAATGGCAGAGATTTGAAAGTTTTGATACTACGGTTATATTTATGCTTTCACAGCTCGCTTTGTTCTCTTAGGGATTATTGGGTTGCTAAGGACTACGCTGGAGAGATGGAGAAGAGAGGGAACATCAGATTTCCTCTTCCAGCGGCGAATGTGACCACATTAATTATAGATCTTGCAGCGGCAGTTACATTCTTTCCACATATTTTTAGAATATGAGAGGCTGATTTATATCTTTAATCAAGACGACAGGTGTCAGCTCGGTTCAGAAAAAAGATACTGAGACCTACTTAAAGTTGTCAGGCGGTGACATTTTGGGGAAGCTGAGGTGTGAAGTGTCTATTTGTGAATTCTGGCACAGGGCTAAAGGCAGGAGGAGGTGGAGGTGAGGGCGTTATACAGATGTCAAATTATTATAACATAAAACCATTTGCGGTATATATTGTGAAAATCTTATAATCTTATTACCCATGACCAGCATACTTGTAACAATGATGTTAAAGGTCACAAGTGAGTCTGATAACTATACGTGTTCCCACATTTATACATTGTACAGGCCAGGAGGTTGTCAACCTAGTGACTACACGATGATCTGTATATTAATATACAATATACAAATAGTATACAAATGTGCAGGCACTTCCTCATGTATAATCTGTATGAAAAACAATACTTTTCTTTTTTTATAATGAAAAACAACATATTTGCAATCTTTTAGCTCACTACAAGTAAGTACAAAGATAATGGCAGAGATTTGAACATTTTGAGCCGGAAAATCATAAATAATAAAGAGTTAGGAGACTATAGGCATCCATTTTAATTCTGGGGATTGTGAGGCAAAAAAGATGAGTAGCATTGTCATATCCTGTGCAATTACGCTCCAATTATGTTGTAAAATAAACTGTATCTTGCTAACCAGTTGCTTAAATTAACATGGGTCATTGTGTTTGAAGATGTACATTAACACACTGGCTGCCACACAGTTCTTATACATAGTTCATCCATTATATAACGCTGTATGATTAATGGGATGAGAAGACTACTTACCTGTCTTTTTATATTCATTTCATGAGGCATTGCTGAGGGACTTCCCCGTTCTCAGTTGCCAATTCAGAAGCTATGAAGCCATTAGGACTTGGCAGAGTCCACAATACATCCTAACTGTAATTTGTTTAGCGCAGGGATTAAATTAGCTCGTCTAACAACTTATTTGAAAAAAGAGAAGATTAAAGCCTTTCTTCTCTCTAGTGTGTTTTAGGTGTCACCTTGGGTGGAATTTCCTCTAAATGTGGTGCAAAATGATCAATACCCTGAGTAGTGTAAAATGGCAGGTGACATCCTCTGAAGGAGAGATGTGTTAATGGATCCCACACCACGTTTGATACCAGCGGCATGTCAGGAACCTCTTCCTCCTGGCTCTCATGGGGTCTACTCCAGGTATATCACCATATCAACTGATTGTTTTCAATGTGACTTTGATTGATATCAAATTCACACTGTTTTTTGGTTCACGGACAAGCAGGCTGGCTTACCCATTTTCCAAGGGGTATCAGTTACCTACGAGTTACCACCTTTGGTACAACAAGTATAGGGTGGTACATATGACGGCATCGCAACGCCACACTCCACTCCATCTTTCCATCCAGGGTGTGTCGTGTTTTTACATCAGGTAAGAGAGGATGGACTCGCTCAAGCCTGCCCTGTGACTGCATCCTTCAGAAACGTGTCCTGTGACACCTAAAGCAGAAGCTATCTCTCGTTTTTCTCTCTCTTTCTCGCTCTCTCGGAATTTATTTGTTTGTTATTTGTTTGTTTCTTTTTACTGAAGATGTAAAGTAACGGCTCAGTTGTGGTTTGATTTGGCTGAGTGACTGGATGATGAAAGCACTTTTATTGCAACAAAAAGGTAGAGTAGGTAGAAAATATGGTAGGAAAGTGGCTTCATGGCTACAGGACATTAAAAATACAGAAAAGAGTATATTTGCACAAAGATACTGTACAGAATATTTCATTTTAACTCCATGCAGGAGGTGGACATGTACTACTTGGATATCACATAATGATGCACTGTACTGTAGTTATAAATTGTATGGAAAATGTCAGCGCTGGTATAATTGTATGATTCACTGGTCATATTTCTATGCCTGATGATGTATTCTTGCCTGCTCTCACATTCCATGAGCTGTCAACTGAACTACATGTCCTGGCATTGCATCACACTAGAGGAAACTGTGCACAAGCGAATCAGTGTAACAAATACAGATACCATTTAGTGAAATGGGTTTTCAATATTCAGCTATCTAGAGGCAATCACAGAACGACTATGCTGACCAAGCCAATGCATTATTACCACCCTCATTGAGATTCTTTTTAAAACATTAAAATATATATTTTCTTTCAGGGGAGAATGTAAAGGGAAAAAAGAGCTCACTCAGGTATTAGCGTGCACAGATATCTCCGCGTGTATAAATAAACAACAACTGTGGTCAACAAAAACATGCTGTGATTCCTTATCAATGGAGAATGCAGGCAATTTGTGCAGAGGCAGTTTTCTTTTGGTCAACTCTATTGGCTGAATTTACATACCCCAACCCCTGCTGCTGCAACAGCCCCCTGTCATGCTGTCCAACAGGAAATAGGCATTCAATGCCTTCTAGATGACTTCCTGAAAGAAATGAATCTCTCACGGAAAATGAGAACAATGAATAATGAAACATCGGATGGGATGTGCCTGACCCGTGCTATTCACACAACCTGTGCCATCTCAGAGAGCTATGTATGAAATTGAAGGTTTGTGATCACAGGGTGGAAAGAGCCACTGGTGGGGCCATTAGACTGGGGGGAAAACAAATAGCTTTTCTTACTGCTTGTGTAGTTGTAACATTTAGGATAGATGCAGTTCTTCAGTTAAGATACATTTTGAATTTTGCTCTCAGACGGATTACATATTTGCCGTCATTCGTAATTTGCTGCGTTTCTCGGTGAATTGAAGACTTTTCAATCGCAGGCATAAAACAACCTGTTTTACAGTAGACGGTGTGCAATTGAAAAATGGATTTTGACTTTTAGAAAGTGAACAGCATTTCATAGCCATGTGTATTTTTTTTTTTTTACAGTTTTGCCAGTTCGGAAAGCATTACCCAGTCCGTATGCCTAGTGGGTAATTTAACACAAACTTCCTCAGGGAAAAATAATGCAGAAATGGATTTGAGTAGACTTGCTTTAGGAGGAAAGGCCCATTTGCAATGAATGTAATTTCTTTAAGGCACTAAATCATCATAACCCCACTTAGAAAATAATCCACCAATGAGCACCACTACAACAGTGTGGAACCAGATGTCTCTCTGCCTCACGTTACCCTCAACAGGACGGCCAAGAAAAGGAAAGCAACAATATCGCTTGCGCCATTTAAAAAGACTCCAGCTGCAGCCCTCCAGCTACCGCTGCAATCCTGACACGAAGGAGCCAGTTTGAGCACTTACAAATCTTTGTAATCCCTTTCAACATAGAGCAGCATATGCCAGACCCCTGCTCCTCCAGGGTCTTATAGTCTGTGAGCGCGCGTGTGTGTGAGCGCCTGCATCAATCTTTAAATAAATAAAGTAAATTTGGTGAGGGTAGGACTTCTGACAGTCTCTGGGAAAGGAAAAGCACAGCGACTCCTCAGTATAAAAGTACACATTCTGCTGTAGAGCTATCATTTACCCTGCGGGTGGCTGGGTGAATTACCACATGTACGATTCCAAAAGCTGTGAATAGCAGTAATTATTATTATATGGTTCATGGGTAAAGTGACTGTGTGCGTGCACGTGCTTGAGCGTACTGTATGTGCGCGCGTGCACGTGTCGTTCAGAGAGCGCAGACTTTAATGATCCCGAGGAGTTGGGCGTTCATTTGACTGTGTATAAGCATACCGAGGTTGTTGTGGTGGCAGGGGTGCCTATCTGACACCGAGCATTGACTGCTGCGTTTTGGGTCACCGAGCGCTGTTTACGAATCATTGATTTTGTTGTACAACATCACAAGACACGAGCTATATGCTTCGTCTCATCACGGTCCAAGCGCTCCCGGTGAGCCGCCGCCGACAAAAGGGGGGCCACCGTGAAGTGTCACAGCCGCCTAATTATGTTTTTGTAATAACCAACTGTGCCAGACCGCTCACGACGGCCCCCCCAGGGGAACACAGAGCCGGCTAATTCTACCAGAGTCACCAATTCCAATCTAATTCTGTGCGTCATTTTCATCTTCTAAATGTTAGAATAGTAATCAGATGATTGATTGAAGAAAACTGTTGTTCTGACAGAATACTGACATGGACACAGCTGGCTGCTCGTCAGAGCTGATGGCTGAATGATATATGAGTATCATCACTCAAAACAAAGCAAACACGCCCACAGTTGCAAGGTGATGCAATGTAACCCTTACCAACACGCGCATCAGATGTCTCTGTGTTCACTCATTATCTGAGCGTTTGAAGCATTTCAAGAGATGTCTTGCCTTCTACCAGCTGACCTCATCCACACATCAATCCCTTATCTTCGATTTGTGCTCATATTGTTTGGAATAAGTCAGCAGTGAAGTTATATGATAATGACTCACCATGCTGCTCACTAAGCATGCATTGAATCCATATTATTGATTATTGCATGTTTACAGAAAATCTGTCCAAATGGACACCTTCAATTCCACAGTGAGGATCTTGCATTCAGTTTTACAGCAGAACACCCGCTACCTTGATAAAGATCTGCCATCTGTTCCCTTGCTTATTTTAATGAGTAGCCTAGCTACAGTGGTGCAGAGTGAAACTGAGTTGCAAGAATACTCCCACACACTGAATATCACAGCTCATTTTAAGTACATAGACAATCATTACAGAGGGAGGAAACAAAATACAGCTACACTAGACTAAATGTTACTATATAGCTGTTGTTAGCTAATGAAAAAAAAGTATTGTAATTTAGCTTGTAAATTGAAAAACAGTGTGAATCTAAAAGAAAAATCTTAAAGGGGACATATTATGCGTATTTTCTGACATATATATATATATATATATATATATATATATATAATGTTACAATGTTGGATGTTAATATTAAACGTGTCCAACGTGTCAAATAATGAGCTAAATGAATGATAAAGTCATCCCTGTGAGCAAAAAGCTCAGGCTTCAGTCTTCACTGAACACTAGGTTTCAAACGTTTTTTTCTACTTTCTGCACAAGCTGACTTCAACTCGGGACAGATTTCTTCATATGGTCATCTGTTCCAGGCAATGACAGAAGTTCCCCGGTCAAAGACAACGAGGGAAAGATGATGCGTGCACGTCTTTACAACGAAATGTTTTCAAGTAATAAGCAATCAACTATAACCGACAGTGCAGGGAGATACTATACAGTCGTTTGGCGACAGCAGAATAACATTTTAGTAGTTACATTACCTTTGTTATTTCCTGACAGCAGACGTTTTCCAGTTCAGTCGGCATTTTAGCGCATTTCCCACACGTACACCAGACAGAGACGTCCTGCTGTAATCTTTGTTGCCGCGGATGTTAATGACGTAACTGCAACAAACAAAACTTTTACGCCTTGACTTACTTACTGTTCAGTTATGAATCCTCCTGACATGATGACAGTAATCTTGAAGGCTGAAATCAAGTGTGATCAAATGAACCCAACACTCATTTTAGAGTTCTCCATAATTATCCTGTGATCTCGAGGAAACAAGTTCTTTTCTCGTGATAACAGGTTCATTTATCTCGTTATCTCGAGAAACCGACTTTTGTTTTTAACGAGATAATTTATCATGAGAAAATAACTTGAAAAATGAGTGTCTGGTTCATTTGATCACACCTGATGTGATTTCAGCCTCCAAGATCACTGTCATGACTGTCGGGGAGGATTCATAACTGAATAGTAAGTCAAGGCATAAATATGTAGTTTTGTTTGCTGCAGTTACGTCATTAGAGCCTCTTGTTTTCTCGAGATAAATTAACTAATTTTCCCGAGAAAGCAAGCTTTGTTATCTCGATATAACAAAATAATTAACTCGTGAGCTCGAGATAACGGCATTAAAAAAATAATTACAAGCACAGCCGTTCTCAGCTTCTGTATGTATGTTGGATTTGAGAAATTTCCAATCAAGAACGAGAAATTATGTGTTACTTAATTTAGGTTTACAGTTTACTTTCACTTTCCACACCAGCAAGAGAATGTTGGCCAATCAGAAGAAAGTGGGCTTTTAGGGAGGGGGGCCTTAAAGAGACAGGAGCTATGGCTTGTTTCAGACAGAGGCTGAACAGAGGGGCTGCATAAAGGGCCAAGATAAATAAGGACTTTTTAGAACTGCGAATCATGCAAAGCTATTCTAGTGGAGTCCCAGGATAAATATGAAGAGCTGGAAATTAGCAAAATACGATCCCTTTAAGTCCGTCATATAATAGGCGCACACTGGAAGTGATTCATGTCAAGGAAAAAAGGTATTGATTGATTAGAGTCTCTTTATCATGTTTATTGATTGGGTTTTATACCAGTGTGCTGTGGATTACAGCCACATGGCTATACTCTCGCTGTTCAGAGGGGAACATTTTGCTGCTTCAGGTAATGAAATATGAGGATCTATTGAATTGGAAAAATAAATGTTTTAGAAAATATTGCTCTACAAAGCTAAATTGACGGGCCTCTGCTACAATCATTATTTATGAGGGAACACGCTGGAGAAGATGACATGGCAGGTCCTTTTCAGCATTTTTCATGCAACAAGATACTATAGAATGGCCAGACTGACTCCAAATAATACACCAGGCAAAAGCAAAAAGTCCATCTGGCAATATGCTTAAAGAAAAGGATCAATAGTCAATCTAGGGAGCAGAGACGGTCAGCTTCAGCATGGGGGGGGTCATCATATACCCCGACCCATGTAATGAAGGGCCTCTCAGAGTGTCGGGCAGCTTTAGGACAGCCTTCAGAGCAGAGTCAAAATGATAGTAATGGTGGAAAGAGAGAGGAGGAGAGAGCAAACCTGCTATTTGTCTTGTGTGACTGAGAGCCAGATAGAGCCAGGCAACAGGGTTTTTACATGCCAGAGCATTAACAACTTTCATTATTAGAATTGATGCACTTTTTCAGGCTTATAATGTGTGACATTCCTGACGTGTTTTTCACAGTGCCTAATGTTATTAATATAATGTTATATGGCATATAGGGCTAGGATTATAGGGCTAAACAGCAATCATGTGATAAAAAGTGCGTGGGTTTGTTCAAATGCTAAATGTGTTTATTCTATAGTAAACCTTATAACCCTTGACATTATAAAAAGAGGCAAAGTCATGTGTGCTGAACCCAAATCCTTCTCAACATTCCTTTAAATATATCTTGTTTAGTAATGTTTAGTAAAGTAATATATTTGGATTAATCCAAAAGTAATACACACAAATCTCTCTAATAATGAACAGCTCATAGGGGAAGGCTAAGCTCCAGTTTAGCACCTAATCCAGTCCCACTCTATTTGTTAAACAAATGTCTCAGCAGTGTAACACAGCGGGAAACCTCTGTGGGAGAGGCATCGTGAACATGACCAGTACACATAATGAAAAACATGCTATATTATAGTGCCCATATTTACAGCTTCATGGAGCTTTGCTCAACCAGAGCTACCAGCATGACCATGACCGTGAATACTTGACACCAGTCAGTCACTCACCTTGTGTCAGGTGGGTCTTCAGCTCTCAGTCACCCATTCATATTGTTTGCAGTACACATGTGAGGTCATTACTTTTATACACTGTGGTCCATCAGTCATATCACTTGACAGCTGATCTCAAACAAAATTCTGCATGTCCATAATCTGACAATCTCTACTAAGAATCAGAAAGCACCGTAAAAGTGAATAACAATAAAAACAACACATAGTATAATATAGTATACTATGAGTATAATAACGGCGTGACCTTCCTGTCCAGTCTTTAGCTATCAATAGCAAGTTACTAGCTGTGCAGTTTGTGAACAAATTGTTAGCTTCAGTGCCGTTCAAGGTTCTCTGCTGCAGCGAGTTCACCAATGTGAAGTTTCACTTTTAAGTTTCGGTTTTGTGACATCATGCACGCAGCGGCGTGAGCTGTCATTGGTCAGCTTTTGTGGGGACAGATATACAGATATACAGACATATAGACAAACCCTGTTATAGACGGCTCGGTCTCTGACCACGTCATAAAATGTGAATGCAAGGGGAACCCAAATGCTTGTGATATTGAGGTATGAGAGGTATGAGATTGACTTCAGCTGCTTCAATGAATTGCCCCACAGGACCTAAACAACGTCACTTAGTTAGTTGTAAAAATGGTACAAGTTAAATAAAACTTAATGTCCCTTTCTCTGAATACAGCATTACTTAAAGTGGAAATCCAGCCTCTACCGATAGTGAAGGGTAATTACACTAACAAGCCGTTACAGTTCAAAACAAGCTGGAATTTTCCCCTCCTCTGCAGCACCCCTCTGTTGCTCCTCCCCCTTGTCCATCAAACACCTCATACACTACAGGTGAACAGTTTCCGCTTGTCCATCAAACACCTCACACACTACAGGTGAACAGTTTCCCCTTGTCCATCAAACACCTCACACACTACAGGTGAACAGTTTCCCCTTGTCCATCAAACACCTCACACACTACAGGTGAACAGTTTCCCCTTGTCCATCAAACACCTCACACACTACAGGTGAACAGTTTCCCCTTGTCCATCAAACACCTCACACACTACAGGTGAACAGTTTCCCCTTGTCCATCAAACACCTCACACACTACAGGTGAACAGTTTCCCCTTGTCCATCAAACACCTCACACACTACAGGTGAACAGTTTCTTGGGAGGAGTTTAGAGAGAGGCTGGGAAATGTAGAAAAGAGGGACTATCAACACACTGGCGGACCTGAAATGGCAGACAATTGTTGTGAAGATCATGTTTCACTGTACCATTTTAACATAAAACAACATAGACATTTCGCACATAGCAGCTTTAAAGATATTACCATTGAAGAGCATTTCTTTAGCACTTCAGCTAGTTAATAAACTTAATTTTTAATTTAAAATCAGAAATGAAAAAACTTTATCAAAAAAAAACCTAGCAATAAGTTCAACTGTACCTAAAGTGAGGATAAATTGTTGTCATATAAATTAAATTGTATAATTGTATTACAGTAAGATTGTGGTATTCAACATGCATTTCAGTTTCTGACCAATCTGGCATATAACAGTCAGAACTTAAATGACTGAGCCCTGGACAAAAATTGTTTCACAGTGGCCACAAGCTAAGGAATATGAGGAAATGGCTTTCACTACAACATAACCTTGACCTACAGTAAGTGCTCACAGTGCTCTGAGCTCCGGCCGCTGCTGCGCCCGAGGGCCACTTTGTGCCAGTGTTACCCCTCCACGTCCTCTTGCCATCAGACTGCAGAAAGCCCAGTGGCAAAAAAAATAAAAAAATAAATAAAATGAAATGTCAAATCAAAGAGAGGACAGAGAATGGTCTTTACCACAGGGCTTAGATTTTTTGAGCGAGAGGGAAAAGTGGATTAACTGTAGTTACTCTCCGTGTTATGGATGGATATGTTGACTCAACAAAGTCTGGACTGTGCGTAAGATGTACATCCTACTCAAAAAAAACCCAACAAATCCCCTTGGTTTTGAAAGATCCCTGTAAAATCAAACCTGACACATCCTGTAACGAAACACATTTTCATACCGAACGTGGTGGTGATGTGAAAACGTCTATTGTTAACCAAAGAGTCTGCCTCTCCGCAGAGACATTGTGTACACTGGTGCATTGCTAACATCTTTTCCCGTGCAATGATATTATCAACATTCCCTGAATCAAGCAGTTGTGACTGCCTCCTGAGGATCCAGATGCTGCAGGGAAGGTCTCCGCTGACCTCACACTGGACCTGGGATCAGTGTACTATGGGCCCGCAGTGATCATCCTAGGGCCCTTTTAGATGAGGTGTGCATAATGGGGAGGTTTCTTTCACTGAAGGATGAATCAATGTGGCATGAAGAGGAGAATTTCCGCCCCATTTCCCCCCCTGATTACCCTACCACATACAGCTCCTTAATAGCTTGTTGTGTCTCATAAATCTCTTTTTTACCACCCCGGTATCACAGATGTATTACAGTGTATGCCTTACATATTAAAACCAGAGGTGTCATTGGGATTTGCTGTGAGAAGTATGTTGAGACAGCATCGTAAGGATTCAGGCAAGCCATGGGCAACATGTTTCATTTATTGTGTTGTCAAGAATGTCTTAGCTCGCGAGATGCTCCATGATGGGCAACCAGGCTGCTTATCTTGGAACAGTTCTCAGTTTATTATAACCCAGTCTTGGGCTGAGACACAGTGAGCAATGCTGTTTCTCTGACCTCGCAGATTGGATTCCAGTAGAGGCTAAGGCCCATAGGCAAAGCTGAAACCACGTATTGTGTATGTAGTTTGGCTTGGGGTCACTGGGACCTCCTGTTAGAATGCTTGGGCGTCAGTATCAACAATGGAATATTTTTTCCGAATGGAACCCGCTAATAAAGGTCAGACATCATATGTACAAAATGTTCTCTCTGCTATTTACTCTTGTCGTGGGTTGACAACAAACAATTCTAAACTGTAACATTCTATCCAAAAAAAAATGTTTAAAATAAAAAAATACAAAACTGTGTTTTTTAAAACGAAATAAATAGTTAAAAAATGATTGGCTGACAAATTCATCCCACGGTTTGTGTTAATATGTTTGTGTTAATAAAATATTGGTTTTACAGATAAGGCGTGTGCTGCAATAATATAAGGTAGTGATCATATCACAATGCTGTTTGCCTTTCTAAAAGAAAACAGTGTTACTCAGGGTGGTCAGGGCAGGTTTTGGCAGAATTTGTCTTCATATAAAACAACATGGATCTACAAAAAGCAAGAAGAGGGAGCAAGACAAAAACAATCAATAGGAAACAAAACTGAAAGATATGGTCACACCCAGCTAATATGAATTCATTGTCATCCTCAACATTCAATGTCTTTTTTTTATTTATTTCATGGATTCAACAAAGCTTTTTAGTTACTGCACATGATTATTGCATTAATTTCATGCAAGAGGGGGATAGGTTTTTGTTTATTCAAACTAACAGTGTCAGTGCAGTGGTCTATGACAAACACTCAATCCAATTGCTATTGTGATAAACAGGTTACTTCTAGACACCTTTTTTAAATGAGACTGGGAAAATAAATAACAAGTGTTCCAGTGACTTCACTTCCATAGCAAAGGTTCGGATTAACTCAACATCACCCCAGTGACAGCTGTGGTGAATAGATTCCTTACTATTTCATGTGCAGAGAATATATCAGCTTTTACAAAGAAATGATCAACAAATCTAGATGCTCCATGTTATGTGTATGACATATTACCTACCGACTAAAATCACATCTATATGCAGGACTTGTGTGTCTATGACAGATATCTCAATTTGACAATTTTGCATTTTTCAGGCCTATTATATTAGTCCTCATCAAGTTTGATGTCCTACGTAAAAAAGTTTCATAGCCTCATAAATAAAAATATGCGGTGAAAAGAAATACCACTCAACTTTGAATCATCTTTTAATTTACATATTTTCTATTTATTTACCAATTAGGGGTTACACTGTTATTGACCTATGGGCAAAGTCTTTTCATTGAGAAAATAATGCACACTCCTTTAATCTTTACTATTTATTCCAGTAAATTAATGCATGGCCTGAATAATTCAAGGATTAAACTACATTTTGCTCTGGGATGTTATCAACTCACTTCTCCCATGTTTTATGTGCCAGCAATGAAATTCGATACATTTTCTCATGCTAGAGTTGACATAGTCCACTAATGAAAACAGTTTTTAATTCCACCTCAATCTTTTTACAGGAGCAGTAAATGTTTTGGTGTTTCACAAAAAAAAAAAAATATATATATATGAATGAATAGCATGCAGCCTGTTCTTTGTAAGTCAAGTAATTCTCAAATTTCAAGATAAGAAAAGCAATTTTTGATTTTTTTTCCTACGACGGGAGGAGGAAGTCATCATTGAACTCATTAACTCATATTTCAGTATTTCTTTGTAAATTTACATAAAAAAAGCTTTCTTTCAACATCAAGATTAATTATCTGCCAATGGAATGACCTAGGGTGCTCGCATGCACACACAAAAGGTACAAAAAAAGAAGCTTTAAAGTCAATGATTAAATCCATGTCCTCTTATATCCTACTGTGGTTAGGTATCAAGCAATCTGTATTGCAATACCCATCACAAGCAAGGTACCCTGAACTGCTGAGTAAATGCCTTTTCTCCACTCTCATTTCTATCACAAAGGCTTACAGTATTCACCTCAAAATTGCAATTACTACAAAACACTAAAGACAAATACACTCCAACTCAGGCGGGAGCTTAATGGCAGAACAAGAAGACATCTGAGGGAAGGCATTATCATCCCAAAGGACGAAAATGCTATTATAAACTGATTAGGTGGAGGAGAGCTGGATGGAAATCACTCTTGAATCTTTTTTTAACCATTAATTAGTGGTTCTGTCAGTAAGGTTCATTCTGCAGGAATGACTAATGCGTATAGCTCTCCCACTGGTCTTCATGACCAGTTGGTACATTGCTGTCACATTTGCATATGAAGCTCTGACAGCGAAGAAAAATCCCGTAGCCGATTAGTGCAGCCAGGCTGGAGTTTGGTGGGCTGTTTTGTGCCATAATACAGGCTGCACCTCCTTTTCAGAAACATGACAACATAAAAGGAACACCATAGCCGACTTCTGTCCATAATTGGTTGACTTAAACAAAATTGTGCGCCCATAACACTGGTAAACACTATGAATATGTCCATTTGCAGTAATAACTACACTGGAACAGCATCGCCAAGTGTTGTATCAAACCCTGTTCATTTTTAGTTGACAAAGAATCTGTTCTGAGCAGGTAATTTGAGCGTTGTTTTCCCAAATGTAATTCCAGACGAGGCAGTTGGAGTAAAAACATCCAAGAGTTCTTACGGAATACACTTTTCGGTTAGGAATGAAAGCGACTGCCGTACATATGTCACCTCTGTTTAACTTTCCTTTTTGTTTTAGAGAATGAGACTGCCTGGAGTCCGCGGAGCAGCTGAAGGGCCCAGTCAGAGGGCATGCAGATTGCAGGACAGGCTGCCTGATCCTCCCGTCAGAGTGGACTTATCATCTGGCCCTGCATGCTGAGTGGTGGCGGCCCATCGGAGCAGCCACCAGGCCACCTCTGACCCCTGGCTGGTCATGGGGTTTTGATCCAACCGTCAGCCAGCGGCAGCACAGCTGTAACAGAAGAGGCAGGCATCCTCAGGCCCCAATTAGGCGCCGAGTCCCAGCCGGCCTGCTCCACCAGCCCTCCTCTAGGGAACGCAGGCCTGACACTGATGTGGGTGTACAGCAGCTGAAGGGGAGGGCAGCAGGAGGAGCAACCTTTGAGGCAATGCCAATAAGTGGTTTAAAAATGTATGGCACCCTTGTCAAACTTTCTCCATTTCATGATGTCATGGCAACCAATTTGGGCTTTTGGCATGGTTAGAAGTCATAAAACTAAGGGTCACATTTGTTTGGTCTCTCTCTTTCTATCGCTTTCTCTCTCTCTATCTATCTATCTATCTATCTATCTATCTATCTATCTATCTATCTATCTATCTATCTATCTATCTATCTATCTATCTTTTGCCTTCATGAGTCGATCTATAACTTGATTTTGGTTCTACACTAATATGTTCAAACTATATAAAGAGAACATTTATTTCAATAGCAGAGCACTTGGACTTGGCTGACACTACCTTCCCAACTTATGTTAATGAGCATCTCCCATGTTGAATATCGGCCAACTGCCTCGCAATGCGAGGGAGTGAGAATCTGTGCTGTCAATTATCCAATTGTGCAAGTAGACTGCGAGGGACAGCTGGTCGCCTTAACACTCATCTTCTGCACACTACTTTTCCATTAATTGCTCTTAAATTAATTCCCTGTCAAATGCAGATCAATGCAGAGGGTGAACCCAGTAAATGAAGCCTGAGCTGTACATTATTTAAACCAA
Organism: Polymixia japonica; assembly: GCA_900302305.1. Lineage (NCBI taxonomy): Eukaryota > Metazoa > Chordata > Actinopteri > Polymixiiformes > Polymixiidae > Polymixia > Polymixia japonica. The sequence continues at coordinate 3,087 of OMKK01029585.1, read as the reverse complement.
AATTCTGTTTGATTTTATTTGTGAATTAATACCTTTGCTAACCTTTTGGGTAATGTGTGGGAGTGGGAGAAGAATTGATCGTCTTCTGCTCTACTGTCTCCTTAAACATCACTTACTTGAGCAGGTGAATGAGACGAGGCTTTATTGAGAATATAGTCATGGTAGCCCTATCAACTTCCACCAGACTAGATGAACCTATTCAGCCTGGATGGAAAACTCTCTGGAGGGACAGTCTTGCCAGTAATTCCCATGCTTTGTTCAGTTGCAATTTTGCTCTTTTTGTCTCAAGTAATTATATTGGAGAAAAGTTAATTGTTTTTTGGCATCTAGATGATTGTGTTATATGTGCATAGAAAGACACATTAGAACCTCCTCAGCTGTAAAACGGTTGATGGATAAAAACATTTCCATGCACTAACAGTAAATTTTAAATTTAATTATGAAGATCACAAGCTCATGTTTGAATTGACACATTTTGATTATTAGGTTAAAATACAATATTAAAATACAAACCAAGGAATGAAGTAATTACCTTAATTTTCAGTAATATGCCTTAGGAGTAACAACCAAGGGGAGCAATAACACCGGGCCACAGTTGAGTGTAGTCAGGACCTAAACACATAAGGAAGCCCAGTTTTGTTCCTTGTGAAAAATTGCTTCGATAAAGACAAAAAAATGCTAATTTCACCAGCTCTTGTAAGAAAGTGACCCTGTCGGAACTCCAGGGGAAGATTTCTTGTCTAAGGTTCCCCTGGAGATGTGATATTTTTCCCCAAGTGATTCATTAAATGGGGCTGGCTGTAAAACAGTGGACGCCTGGTGGATGAGGGGGGAGGCCCAGTATCATCGTCCCTTGGGATGCGTGTGCACACAGCTATGTGACAAATTAACATCAAAAAGTATCCCCTGGTTCCCGGTAGCGCAGGAGAAACTTCCTTATAGCTGATTTATGTCATCTCACCACTCCCAGAGACTGTAGCCCATCCTGACCAATCACACCGCTCTCAGGCACATAAAATGGGCAATTTAATTAAATCAAAAACGTAATGTTCCTACCACACCGGCCCTAAATATGACCCGCTATAATACTCAATGATCTACCAGTACAACCACACACAATTTCATTGGGTCCAGGGACTTTATGATCATTATGGTAAAGGAAACATAAAGTGGTGTATTTTTGATGCAATTAATCCCAAAAGTAATTTTCTTTTAATATACAGCCAATGAAATTGTTATTCATGGAGGCAATTTCATGACAAAATGGAGCAAATATATACAATGTATGCAACCATAAAATGTATTCCTCATCAGATACAGAATCCTTATATATTCATTTCCTATACTTGCAGTTGAAACTTTATAGTTTTGGCAAACATATTCTTAACTTCCAAAATAGAAATATGTGTCAATTGCAGCTCCTTTGCGTGTGTCTGCAAGGCCCCTTTCTGTCACTCAAGCATGGGCCTCTAATGATGTGTGTAAGTGAAGGTGGGAAGCTGCTATTTCTTCTTCTGCTACTACTTGCTTTCCCTACTGACACCCAGCAAATAGGAGTCAGCTTCAATGACCTCAAATAATTTAGATTGGTTTGCTATCTATTTAATCTTACCTCTGATGAATACAAATTATACAGTACATCACACAAGTGGATTCTATTCTATAGATTCTATAGTTACTCGTATCATTACCCGCTTGATATGAGTCGGATGCAGAGGAGATTATTGGTAACACTTTACAACAGAACTGTTTCGTTGTATTTACCTGTGTAATAACCTATAGAAATGTTTATAAAATACATGTATAGTATAAAAGCTATATATATATATATGCTGTATTAACAGTATATGTACTTACAAAACAGTTCAGAATTATGTAGCTATTTACAGTTTTAAGCAACCAGTTGGCTACTACACAAAATTGGGATAGGATAAGTTAAAAACAGGTAATAAAAGCACTTGAATTATTTTTCTGGCAAGTAATGTAGTGCTATAACTCACAGTATAGCATAACCTACATTTACATTTACATTTAAAGGGACAGATAGGTTTGAGGGGAATGTGGCCATTTTTATGTCAAACTCCACACAGACATAAAAATGGTATGCATGAGGTATGCTCTGGATAAGTAGGAAAAATTGCCAAAATCCCAAGCTATCCCTTTAGGTTTTGGTTAATTTGCTCATATCCACAGCAACAGTCAATGAGTGAACAAGTAAGGGTTCAGTGTCTTGTTCAGGACACATGGCTATGGCTGGGATCCCAGTTATGGCTCTCTTTAAGCGCTAGGCTAAGCTAGGCTACACTGCCCCTCCCCCCTCTAGTACTTTACATTTGCCAATTTGTAATTACACTGTGTAAATTATGTATTAGGAAGATTTCCATTAGCTAATTAGAGTATTACTTTTTACTTACAATATTTTTCCATAGGTCAATCTATAGGTTAACACACTGCAATAGAGACCAGTAAAATGTGTTTTCTCCTTGTGTGTTAACCCTTGAATGAATAGGAAACATGTATTTGTCTTCCCATTACTTTAGAGTAAGATGTAAGGACGTAATAAGAACATTTTAAATGCCTATTGTTTAGAAGGAGCTATATGTAATTTAGAAGGTCAATATTCCATGAGTGGATATAAGTGGTAAGGTAAACAGTATAGGTTATGGGCTTTTTAATTTCTTTAAGATGGTCTGTATGCAGTATTCTCCCATGGGAGCCTATTCACATTTGAGTTTGCGATAGCAAACAGATAGCATAATTTTGTAATATTTAATTCAGAGCATTCTTTTTATATTGCATCCACCTGCCCGTAAGCACTGAAAGCATAAACAATTGCTTTAATCTCCCAGTCCTGTGGCTAGGGGCATAGGTTTATAGAGGGTGTTAATGCTTTGGGCTCTCCTCCACTAGCCTTGGAATGAAAAGCATAAAAGTCTGATTAGATATCAAACAGACCCCAGCATCAGATCATTAGCCAGACTTTCTTTAAAAAAGCTGACCACCGAAAAACAACTGCAGCCCCGCACAAGTGAGACGGGTTTATTGAACAATTGCGCTTTTATTCTGTCAGTGATTCAATTTTTTATT
>OMKK01029584.1:0-11528 GCA_900302305.1 Polymixia japonica | reverse complement strand
CGTCTGAGGCTGAAGCCATGGCTGGAGGAGCAGATCCAATCAGGGAAATATCCAGGAGTCAACTGGCTTTTCCAGGTACACACACACACACACACACACACACACACACACACACACACACACACAGGTACATTAGGTCAAAGATCCTCTTAGACAAAAACACACAGGTTAATGAGGATTAAGGGGTATCTGCATACCCAAACGCACACAAATTAAAGTCATTCTATGTGAACGCATTTCATCTTCATCCTCACTGTAAAGCGAGATGTGATGACATCACGGAGCTACTGACGCAATGTCGTTGCGAGGCTGCTGATTGGCTGTTGTCACTTAGCCGTTTATAGGAGGGTTTCCGCATGTTGGCCAAGTCACAGGTCAAAAATCGCTTTACCTTAATCTTTAACGCGACATCAATTTGCCTGTATTTGAGGTTAGAGTAAGCCATAATTCTCTGTTGGTTTTAGAGTTGGAGTTAAGGCAGGGTTATGTTTACCATGTCAGTCAACGTTCTGGGTAAGAATGATGAAAAATATAAAGTTCCAACACTGAAAGTAGGCCAGACACAACCACTGACGTGCACCGATGCATCCTGGAGGTCACATAGAGTTACATTTGTGTATTTTCTTTTGCAGTACAGCAGTATGAGTCATGCAGTGGGCAAAACCAATCTCACACACAGGGAGGAAGTGGAAAAACACAGAAACACGACAAAAACACTGACTCAGTAAAGAAATGGGAGACACATAAACAGTAGTTCCTACAGTGTGGTCCAGGGACCCCCAGGGGTCCTTAAGAGTGATTTAATTACACTGTGATTTTATGAAATAGAAGTTAGTATAATACGGTAAAAGATTACATGTTGTAATCATAAATTTCACATTCTATATTTATACAATTCTATCATTATACAAGTCTGAAGTAGCGTATGTGTGGCCAAATGAGGACGATTTTACGAGCCGATCGCTACTGAAAAGTGGGTGATGTGAAAGAATACACATCTGAGAAGCTAAATATTAAATATTTACACATTTATTCAACCAAACATGAACTTGGACAAGACTGAGCAGAGCGAAGCCTTTACGGACTAAAAGAAGCCAAATTAAGCTTCAATAATTAGAAACTTAAATGAAAACAGTATCGATTTCTGGTAGAAATCATCCACATCTTTGGCCGCAATTCCATTAAATCAAAATCTAATACCGAAAAATGTTCTGAAATACGTGTTACTGAGCTAAGTATTTGAAGGACGGAGGCTCCTGGCCTGCCAGGTGTCTTTCCGAGGAACAGGAACATTTAAGAACCCCTGGTGTATGTAATGTACGCATGTGGGTTAACACGAGCAGGCGCGCACGTACTGAACACGTGTGTGCATTTTTATGCACACACGTGCACACACATGTACACAAACAAACACATGCATGCGCGCACACACACGCACACACACACACACACACACACACACACACACACAGACGCGCGCGCGCACACACTTACAGTGTGATGGTGGATAACTCTGACATCCTGCACGAATGCTGAACAGCCTGTGTTGGCTCACTGAAGCATTTCTGAGCACAGCTGCTACACAGCACAAAGACACACAACACAACAGTACAACAAAGACAATGTCTTTAGGGACAAAGACACACATGTCTCTCGAACGCACGCACGCACGCGAACGCACACATACACTTGGTCATACACACACAAACACACACAGTTGGTCACACGCACACACACACACACACACACACACACACCCACACACACACACACACACGGTCACTCACACACACACACACAGTTGGTCACACACACACACACACACACATAGGTCTATGCAACAGATGAGAATGGCATTCTCTGCAAGGCCTCTAAAGACTCTCTTGGTGATGCAAGACAGACTTCTGGCTACAGTACAAATCCTTAATGACAACGAAGCTTTCCGTGCTCACAGCCAACGGACGCTATGGTAGGCAATTACAGAATGACAGACAACCTAGATTCAGGATGACACATCAGACGCTTTATAATAACACCATGTACAAGACAAAGTCTGTCATAAGACAGGCAATACGAGAAAATGCCAAGTCTAAACTCGGCAAGCTTTAGGAATTAAGTTGCTCATTAACTACTGTGATCTCTGTCCTGAAGTCTTCTGTAGGAGAATCATGCAGCTAACAGAGTCACCTTTGACCTATTATATAGTACGTCAATAATATACCAGAAGACATCCATCACTGCGATCGGGTGCGATCGTTGACGTCTACTGCAACATCGCCATACCTCACAAGGCAAAGATGTCTTCAATGGCGAAAAATGGTTACGTATACTGTCTTACCACTCGGACATTTAGGAAAGTGTATACTTTCCTCTAATTATACATACATAAGAACGACTTCCTGGTTGTCATAAGAAGGGAGTTATCAGCACCGTTGGAGTCTTTGACCAATCAGAGTGCTTATAACACTCAATCAACTCCTAGGCAAAGGTATACGACCGACATTTAGGACGCAGCAGTGCATTTTTATGTACACTGTATAGTAGATATGGCAAAACCACTGTAAACACCACGCTGATGGTGTGTTCATTTTTTAACGTGTGAAAACTCCCAACAGGCCTTCCCCCTAACAAACAAAATCACGGCTTTAGCAGTTCTACTGAAAGCTATAACTTACAGGTAAATGCTTGATTCGTTTCCTCCTATATCAGGGGACTGCAGCTTCTGGACCAGGATAACGATAATCCCGATGAACAGGACAAAATTGATCTGCGATAAGAAAAGCAACACAGATATCGGGCATTTGTTAAGTCTGCGCGCGGGAAAATATATCGATAACCGACCGGAAGGGCTTATCGTGATTACGAGCTAGTCAGGCAGGGGGTTTAAATACAACGTGTGTAATAATGAACAGATTAGAGAGGTGATAGATTTGAGAGAGGCGGGGTGAATGAGTCACTGTCTACCATTATGGAGGCCACCACCGGTCCCTTGATCACCCACCAGAGGGCAGTGTTCTCATTTGTATCCCAGCAGCTGATGGTGGACAAGGAAGAGAATTGGGTTTATCTTCATACCAATACTGTATGTATTGTGATCTATACTTCAGACAGTGCTAATTCTATGCTTTAACACGATCAGTTATCTATCTGATGGTTCTGACAGCACATCAGACATCGAGAAAACCATCAAGGATGGACTTAATTCCGTTGTGGTCTTCATTCTTGCCCTATGCTTACCTTAAGCTATTACCTATACAGACAGAAATGTCCCTGCACAAGCATGAACTTTGTTACGGATATCCATTTATTCCATTGTGAGGGTAAATTTGAAATTTTCAAGTGGAAGTTTGGACTTACCCTGTGTCATCAAAATGGAGCCTAAGAACCGCCCAGGCTGTCACACAAATGGTAGGAGTACCTGCAACAACAGTGATCTTTATTAAACTGTAGTAAACGGCTGCAGGTTTCTAATGGAACTGTCACAGACTAAGGTGATTATTTCTCCTGATTCCAATCATGCACAGATATAGAGAAATAACAGTAACTTTTAATTAACTTTTAATTGAAAACGGTAAGCCGTAAAATCTAGTGCAGTAACCAGAGAAGTTGTAAATAATTACTTTCCGCCTTCGATAATCGTGAACTGATACCTACCCCAGCCTACGATGGTGTACCAGTAGAAGTAACGTCTCTCGGGGAAGAAGGTCTCTACCAGCAAGGTAAAGAGGTACAGGCCTTCAATGAACAGCCAGAAGTAGTTGGACATGACACAGTAATGGAAGAACACCATCACTGTTTTACAAGCCACCTGCGTGGGACAACACAGAGCGAGTTGTATTGGTCGAGTACATCGTTGGTCTTGTTAGGTGAGATATATCTACAGTATATCGCAGACCTGCAAAGCGTTTTGAAGAGCTCTGGATTTCCTATCAAATAATTCCAGGAACTAAGTTCTACAACAATATCAGTCTAACCTAGCAGCCCTTAAAGGTGCTATCAGTAAGTGAACAATAACAAACCAACACAACAAAGCACAGTGTTCAGCTTGTGCAGGATGAGGGGAGGATCTGCTGACCATGAACTAGAGGGAAACAGCTCCACTGAGACACAGTCAAAACAGAGAGAGAGAGGAAGCTTTCAGACCATCACCATTATACTATATCTTACTATACAATGTGGTAATTCAACTTTTTATTTGATTTGAACATATTACCGATAGCACCTTTAACTATTAATGCTACAATCTGTTTGAAGAAATCTCCAGTTTGTTAGACCATCTTCATTTTGTGTATATTCAAATATTTATTTGACTTGAATTATTTGACTTGTAGAAGGAAAATCCATTATTTAGAATTTTCCCAACCCAATGTAACTCAAAATACAGCAGTATTTCCCTCCAGCGTTTACGAACAATACAAATGCTAACAAAACCTTTACCTTACCTTAACGTAAAGCCAAAAATCGGTTTTGAGGTAAACCCATTTTATTATCTATTTATTTAGGCCTGAGAACGCAAATCTCAGCATTTCTAATAAAGATCTCCTCCTTCCTAATAAATCCCTGTGTAAACAGAGATAGCATTGAGGTTGATTGATTGATTGATTGATTGATTTTGGTACCAGCGTTGTGACAGGGGGCACCGCACTGCAAGTACAAACTGGCCTTTTAAAAAGAATTTATGCATTACAGAAAACATACAATAAATATTAACCATAAATCTGCATTAAATTGGCACAGCCAACACGAAAGTCCCCTACATCTCAGGGGGGACCGTAATCTAATGATGTTAACAGGAGACTCCATATTCTCAGTGGGGTCAACCAATTACAGCACAGATCTGATTAACAGCACCGTGAGGCCATTGAGGTGACCTGTGTTTGCCATGGTGACAGTGAGAGGCCAGGGGGTTTTAAAAAGGGCCAAAGCAGCCATTGACATGCTAATACTCCGCTAATGCAAGATTTCCACCGGCCTCACTAAAGCCACAAACGTACCTAATTAGGTTTATTTATCTTGCACGCATAACGACAATGAGAAATGTGTCCTTTCTGGACGAAGGCTAAGAGCTTGTTTTGCATTCATAATCAGGTAGAATTAGTCATCTAATTGCATGTTCGGCTTTCGTAAAACCTGCATTTGCTTGAAGCTCCTTTTAAGGTGAATTTCAAATGGGGAAAAAGTGGAAGCGAGAAGGGTGAGGCCTATTCATCTATATCTCATGGAGAAGAACAATAAAGTGATGTATTCCTGTATCCCATTTAATGGCTTTCACATTGGCAGCTCCTATTCTGTTTGTCGATAAGAACCAAACAAGCAGTTTTGAATAGAATAGACTTTATTGAAACATAGAATAGTTTTGAATTGGTTGTTTAGGTCTTGTTTGCTGATCACGACCATATGAACCAGCAGCTGTTATTTGCTGCAAATATTGCATTGCGCTTATTATTACTGCTTACTGAGTATATATGAAGTCGTTTTTGTTACTAACTGTGTGTACGAAGCAGTGATCGCTGTCCTCCTCAGCGTACAGCACGCCATCTTTGATGAAGACTGAGATGGCCCTCAGCATGAAGGACACAAACAGGTTCATGTGGATGAAGTTCCTGGTGCAGTGAAGCTTCCTGGAGAGAACAGGAAACAGAGGGACGCCAAGTAAACATCGCTGCTCTGTCCAAACATACCCATCTTGAAAAATGTTTCAGTCTTGTTTTGACTGCTAAAATCGTGTTTTTATCGAGCAAATTAAAACAACTGCCTTTGGGTGGTAAGATATTACCCGTTTCAAAACAATTAAGGCTAGCGAGAAGCAAGAGATGTTATCTTGAAATAAGGCAGACCACTTCACTTGTCTCAAGGTAATGTCATTTATTTCAAGTTAATTCTAAGAACAAACTGAAGTGAAACAACAAGCAAAAAGACAAGTTTTAATATCCGGTGAGCCAGTATTGGGACCCAAATCCCAAACCTTTTGGCTTTTAAAGTGACACCAGGAAACTCACCTGAACCGGCAGAGGATGACCATTGCTGTAGTGAGGGAAACCAGCGACGTGCTGTAGCCCACTGTGTACAGAGCCTTGACTGACGCATAGTACCAGTCCTAAATTAAGGAAACAGAGGCCAGTGATATTGTATTAGCAGGATGTGAGCCTGTAATAAATACGATTGGAAATTTCAGACAAAGAAAAATGGTTCGTCGTACAGGTTTGGTGGTATTTTCATCAAAGAGGCAGACGTCAATGTAGTGGGGGAACGGTTCAGACCAGCCCTCCTCGGTACAGTTACGAGTGACCTTCCCCATCTCTGAAAGCAAGAAAATGTGCACAAACACACACACCTTTTTACCGAAGCAAATTGAACTGAACCGAACGGAACATTTTTGGAACTCAAATGAGGGACCCAGAAAATCTGGAAGTGCCTCTCACCATCCTCAGGGCCCATGAAGTCATGGAAGAGCTCTGGACAGTTGACCACCACAACCTCGCCAATACCGGCAGCCTGCCAGCATGTCAGATTGTCCCACATCCACGGGCACCCTGAGGGGCAGAGTCCACATTTTAAACACAATGGAGGGTACATGTGGTGAATGGCTACAATATAGCAATGTGTGCTGAATGGACTTGAACTGAACTGAATTGAACTGAATTGAATTGAAATGAAATGAATTGAATTGAACTGAATTAAATTAAAATAACTAAACTGAGACTTAGACTTCATAGACTTCAAAACACCTACTCTGACAAGATGGTTGCTGGCATAAAGGTAAAACTCATGATTGAATATTATTGCAGTTATTGGCTATCTTGACATTATTACGGTACTTAAAAAACGTTAGAAAACTTTTAGAAGACATCATATATCACCATCAGTCATATATAAACATACATCATCATACAGTAGTTCTGGAGGAATGTTTGAACTGCTGGGTGAAATCAAGTCGACCAAAATGTGATTTCAAGATAACACTGAATTCCAACAAATCTGTATAATTTTAATATGTAAAAACATGCGATTGCTTTTATACTCCTCTTACTCCTGACTGTAGTTTGCTCCCTTGAAAACCATTTCTCTACACATAATTAGCCTGAAGCACAGAGCAATATGACCGATGGCGAGAGTCCAAGGTAAAGACCTCGGCTATACGCAGCAGTCGTTCCCTGAAGCGCGGTTTGTGGTAACATTAATCATTCTTTTTCAAAAGGAGAGTGGTTGTTGTCAGTGTTTCTCAACACGCGCTGTTTATCCTCCTTGTAACTCATTAAATTTCACCACTTAATCGACTACCAAAATATCGCAGTTCTCGCATGGAGCCAGGGCCTTTAGGGGGCGCAACTGTGTATGTGTAGTGTTTGTAAATTACTTAAAGGCCCACATGATTGATTTTGATGTTTTTGAGATACATGCATCCTTGGTTGCTTGTTTGAGTGTTGTTTTCTTAAAAGAGAAGGAAGATAAACAACTGACTGGTGTGGGACTAATCACACCATACTGCCACTGCTTAATTTATCCTACATATTTATTTATATTTGTTGACCAGTTGAATCCAGCTGTTATATAAGACAGTTCAGCCTAACAAGACTAGGTCAAAACCTAGCACATGGCTGGACTGTGTATGGACAATGTGCGAAATTGTGGCCAAATTGTGTCGGTGGAGGGCTTTTAATTTGAAATGGATACATCGGCCAATGGGGAAACTCAGTCAGTGAGTCAGTCAGTGAGTCAGTGACGGATATACATTTGCATTTATAGGGCTGTCATGGTCCAGCCAAAAACACATGCATCCTGGTGCTGCACAATAGCTTCCCACAATGAATCAACTCTTAAAAATGTCCATTTAAGTCATTTACGAGTATTTTGAGAGAAAAATTCAATTTTCAAAGCAGAGCCAAAAGCAATTTCCCACATACAATGTTTCATGCTGTGAAAGGCTGGCTAGCCTAGACAGACAGCTTTAAAATTATCGCCCATGACGAATACTACCCTCTGGTTCAAATAACCCAAATCACCGCTCTTTCTCAATACTCTGTTCGGTGAGTATTGTTTTCTAAAAAAAACAGGAAGAAAAAGTGACTGGAGTGGTACTTTAACTTGGTAATCATATTTGGGTTTAATGGCAGAACAGTGAAAGTGGAGTAATACAGAAGCCTGGGAGGATGTGTACATTCTAACTTGTCATATGCAAGAAATGGAATGAGATCATTTAAGTTTGATATTAGGCAAAGTGGTTTAACATGATGACAGAGAACATTTTGGACAGACTGAAACCCAGGTTCAAAATCTGGTTTAAAGGTACCATCTGTAATATGTTAAAACCAGATAAAAGGTCGCATCACTACATAGTTTAGTAAGATATAGTATAATGATGATGGTCTAAAACTTCTTTTCGTTGTACTGTACTTGTGCTGTATAATGACAATAAATTTGAATCTAATCTAATCTAATCTAATCTAATCTAAAAGCTTCCACTTGCTCTCTCTGTTTTGACTGTGCCTCAGTGGCGCTGTTTCCCTCTAGTTCCTGCTCTTTGTTTTGACGGCCCATCAAACAGATCCTCCCCTCAGCCTGCATAAACACCCTGGTTCTTGTTTTGGTTCGTTATACAGTTCACCTCACTGACGCTAGAGTGCCGATCATACTGACCTTTAAGATCTTGTTCAATTAGTATTCGTAAATACATTTTCTGATTTGTTTTAGCCTGGGTTTGTGCCAGATGTGAACTGTTCGCTACATACGACAATACAATGTACCAGGAAGTTCAGACAATCGCAGTTATGCATTTGAAAGTCAATATCCTTCCGTCTCTATTCCTCTCTTCCCCTCTCTCCTTTAATCTTCAGTGCCCCCTCTATCGTCCTCCAACGCTCTCTGTCTGTCTAGTGTTACTGCCTTGTTTATGCTTGGACAATTTTACAGCGCTGCAGAGGCAGGTATAATTCAGTCGGCTGTTGACTGTATGTGTGTGCACGCGTGTGTGTGTGCAAGTGTCTGGGTGTGTGTGTGTGCGCGTGTCTATATGTCCATGGGTTCCTAGGCTTATGCGTGTGGCTTCATATGCGTGGTGTGTTTGCCCGTGTGTGTGTTCATGCATGTGTGCCTGTGTGCTGGTGTGTGTTCGGAGACCTTCCTCTATTCTGCTTCGGTCTCTAATCTGTTTTGGTTCTGTCTGGTGAGCTGGACACGAAGCCAATTACCTTTTAAAGGGCAAATAGGAACCAAATGAGCTGCACTGAGGCACAGAGGTAACCGGCTTAATAAAGCACTATGTCTGCATCACTGGCTATCGCACAGAAGACCCCACAATACACAGCATCTTCAGCGGCAGATCAGCTAAAACACAGCATACCCATACAAGAGCATAGACACGCATACTGTACATGCACATAGATTATGAAACTTCTAGTGATAAAACCATTCCCAGCAGACATATGTACATGCACACACAAATAAATGCACACACACACACACACACAAGACAGATACACACTGCCTTTCATTAAAACCAATCTGATAACACACAGACATTCATATCAGGAATATTGCAGACATGGGGTTCAGTGCCGCAACAGTAGAATACTGATCAGAAGTTGAGCGCTGATTGCTCACTATACAACAACGCACCGAACGAGAATGACATTCATCATTTTTATGCGAGGTCTGTCATTTGCGTTCCCACAAAGTCCCCAACCTCTGCAACCACGCGTGCGCAGCCACCGGCCTAGGATCGAATCTCGCCATTACCGTTCTAACGATTCTTTCTATCTGTCTAAAGTATTGAATACATTGAATACAATACACTGGAATACAAATATTGAAAGGAAGCAGACTGATTCACCATCAGACCAAAAATAAAAACATGATGTCATAGGTTGTCAACTGTATGGACAGGAAATATGTCATAATGTCTTCCTCCAGTCAATACTGAACAATTCACCAATCACAAACCAACTGAATGACGCTGATTTAGTTATGAAATAATTTAAAACAGTTCGCCGTTGCTTCTATAACTGCTTTTTAGTGAGATGGAAATTGCCAAAAGCGAAACATTATCACCTGGGCTAATCTGAACTCAAAGAACAAAAAAAAATAAAATAAAAATAAAACACAAATTATCCTTTTAGAAATATGTGATGCTTGTTGAAAACTACCCTCTAAATATAGAAAATGCACATGGCATGCTTGGCTTTTTATGGTATTTCTGAATGAATGAATTCTGACTGTAAGGCAAAATAAACAACATTACAAGTCGCGTGTTTCATCACCTCCAACTTACTGAATTCAGCAGAAAGCCATATAATTTCTCCAACCTGTGCTCGGCATCACACTCGGTTTCTCTCTCGATGGAAGACATCCAATTTTCTGTTTTTATTTACTCATTTCCATCACTGTGCTCATTTCACTTCTCTAACTTTTCTGCTTTCTCTCTCCCTCCCAGGTGGAATTCTGCAAACTAGGCGGTTTTATTTCCTCGGCAACGATTTGCTGTCAGCAGAAACACAGGACGGTTCCTTTTAAAGGGACGGGGGAAGATAAGGGTCAATTAAAGGGGCAGGGAGGGCCAAAGCATGTGACCGCATGGTCTGTGAAATGGACAGTTGAATAGAAGTATCCACTCTACAGAATGTATAAGGGTCCAAAGCTTTACAATTTAAAAGAGGATTATAATAGACATGTCTAGTTTTGAAACTCTTCAGCTATCAATACAATTGTTAACTGAAACAAATGACGTCCATTTGTTAAATGGTGATGAAACCCTAAACTCACTTTTTTAGCTGTTAGTCAACGTTCAAGGCGATATATGAAACACATTCGTCCTTGTTGTAATCTTGACAAAACATAGCATGATGTTTGTTTCCTGGATTTTCTGTGCAAATCTCGGCTTTCTATCGCCAACTAGAGGTCGAAAAACCTTTGTCCGAATGATGACGTTTTAGTGCTTTTCAGACTTTGAGACGTGACTTGAGACATTACCACCTCTAACTCCAAAAGCCGCCTCGCTCTCTGTGCCAGTTGACTCTCTGTCGCTCTGCGTTAGCTAGCTAAACGACGTACACAAGCTAAAGTGCGTAGGGGCGTGACTCCATAATGTTCACCCACAATTTTGTATTTTTTTTGTTGTTGTTGTTGTTTTAGTTTTGTTTTTTTCTCGTAGTTGCCAACAAAGCCATGAGTCAGAGTGCAGGCTGGGAGTTGCAGTCTGTCGGGCAGGTTTCTCACGGCCTCAGCAGTAGGCCTACAGCAGTTGCTAATGAAAACCACAGTCCATAGCCAAGAAAATAATTACTTCCAGGTTTCTCATCCCTCGCTTCCTGTGTTTTTGGAAGAGGACATGTGCTGTGAAAGCAGCTCAGCTTGACATCTCACGCAAACATTTGGTTTGAGAACTGTATATTACTGGAAGGTTGTTTGTGCTGTAAAGGGATCTTTCAGTGGAAGCAAGGGTGTCAATACACCCCCCACACACACACACACACACACACGCACACACACACACACACGCACACACACACACACACACGCACACAGTACAGAGT
>OMKK01029581.1:0-17275 GCA_900302305.1 Polymixia japonica | reverse complement strand
AAGGGAGGAGGGATGCTTTCTTTCTCTGATCTGTGCTTGTTTCCGCTTCATCTGTCTGTTATTCTAAAATCTCTCTGTCTTTGTCTGGATCTGCACACACACACACACACACACACACACACACACACACACACACACACACACACACACACACACACACACACACACAAACACACACACAGCATTTGTCAAAACTATGCGTTCCGGCTTGAGGTCCGACTCTGAGTGAAAGCCTAGCGAGCGTAGCCCCCTGCTTTTATATAGCTGTGAATATTGTTTTAACTAATGCTTTCTGGGGGCCCAGATGTACAGTCTAGTTGGTGTCTATGTAATGATTCTTACTGGGGGCATGTTCATAGCTGCATTGTCAAGCTGTAACGTTAGTTATAACGTTAATGCTACACGCAGATCAATAGCATACAAACGTCATGTTCACTTAAGGCAGATTCTACGCAGATCAGCTGATCTTTATATTATGGTTTCCTTTTTTGTTCTATTACAAACCTTGTACACGTTGTATTGTTTGATCTGTGTAGAATCTAAGCAGATCTGCCTTACTTGAACACGGCCGGTGTGTTATCTGGCCGTGTTAGGGTTTAGCACTTTTAGTAACGTTACGCATCTTGGCGAACATTGGGTGTGTAGCGCTGACTAACACTAACACGTTAGTATTATCTTGTGTCAATACACTCATTGTGTATTTTTGTTGCGTGACATAGACAGCTGAGAGTCTTGGACAGATGATTGTCAGTTAAGCTGCTCGAATTTTAGCACCATGGCCAGACAGTCCACATACAGGTCTGATCAGCGATTTCAGCTCTTTTTGAGCAGTGTTTTATCGGATTTATGTATATTTTATTTTCATTTTCACTTTGGTGGATGCTTAATATCACACTCAAGTTTGATATCATGTATACACTTTAAACGATTTGAGGCTCTGTTTCCAGGGGCTTTAAAAGATACTTACGGGATAGACTCCTCCAGAGAGAGCCTTGCCCAGAATCACAACGTCTGGACGCACTTCCTCATGATCCACAGCCAGCCGCCTGCCGGTACGGGCCAGTCCCGTCTGCACCTCGTCAGCAATCCACAGCACCTAGACAGAATAAGGATTAGAAACAGTAACCTTGAAACACCATAGAGATGTTCAGTGGTTTCAGTTCAGTGATTGCCATATTGCATAACAGTGTCTTTTGCTTGGCCTTATCAGCGTCTTAAAAGGAGGAGCCCCATAAAGATAACAATGTTGTCATTGTCCAAGCCAATTCATACTGACATTTTTAAAAGGGGCACATTTTTCAGCTGATATATACTGTATATATTTATACCGTATATCTTGGCTTCCCACAAGGAATGAGGTCCGAAAATGTCCATTGAGGCCATTTACGAGTTTTATGGGATGATAATTACATTTTCGGGTACTTATTCGGTTCAAATGACCCGTGTCACCGCTCTGCTTCCATTCTGTAAATATACACAAAAAACCCCACACAAAAACAGCCAGATAATGACT
This sequence comes from Polymixia japonica, assembly GCA_900302305.1. NCBI lineage: Eukaryota > Metazoa > Chordata > Actinopteri > Polymixiiformes > Polymixiidae > Polymixia > Polymixia japonica. The sequence continues at coordinate 15,762 of OMKK01029581.1, read as the reverse complement.
GGGGTGGGACTTTCGTGTTTGTTTGTCAAGACTCACATTGTGTTTGGTGCAAAGTTCTCTGACTTTGGTTAGATAGCCCTGGTCAGGCACCACCACCCCAGCCTCCCCCTGGATGGGCTCCACCATGAAGGCTGCAACATTTGGGTCTTGAAGGGCTTTCTGAGGGAGGGAAAGAAAATAAAAGTACACCAACCAGTCAGACAAATTTCTCATCAGGGCCTTCTCATAATGGTGTCAAAGAAAGTATTTATGTTCCGTGTTAAATTGTCTCTAAAGCTAGGCACACACTATAAGATAATCGTTGCGGATTTAGACCCTGAGGTATTGACATGGGACATCACATGGTAATGTTGTTTTTTTTCTATGACCCCCGCTGATGTGAACACAGATGAGATAGATTGATCTTACAAGGTGGGGTCAAAACCTGTACCTCTAGTGCAGTGATGTCGTTGTATGGGACAAGCTCAAAGCCTGGCATGAAGGGGCCGAACCCTTCGTAACTGCTGGGGTCGGTGGAGCTGGAGATGGCCGCCATGGTGCGGCCCCAGAAGTTACCATCTATTGAAGGAAGAGTGAATGCAATGGCATCATTATAATGTCGCATCAAGTTTACGGTTTCAGTCGACATTTGGTAAATTGTCATTTATTAGATAAGACTACTAAGGGCTACTTACCAGAAAAAATGATTTTGGCCTGGTTCTTGGGAACGCCCTTTACATTATAAGCCCACTTACGGGCTAGCTTGCAGGCAGTCTCACCTCCTTCAACACCTTGTTAAAAAAAAACCCAATACAAAACAAAAGGTTAACACGTTCCTGGAAATCCTTGAAAATGTACTGCAGTACTAACTAAAACACAACTAAAACGAAACACCCGGCCGCTTCTGAAATACTACACAGTATGTCACAATGTCCATAATACACGTATGCACAGGCACGCACCTAATGCTTTCCTTACCTGTGTTCATGGGTAGGACTTTGTCATAGCCGAACATGGTGGTGATGTACTCCTCGTAGGCTCCCAACACGTCGTTGTAGAATGCTCTGGAGGTCAGGGTGAGCTTGGAGGCCTGGGCGTTCAGAGCAGCAATGATCTTGGGGTGGCAGTGGCCCTGGTTCACCGCACTGTAGGCACTTAGGAAGTCATAATATCTGTTGCCCTCCACATCCCACACATAGAGGCCTAGGGTTAAGAGGAGAAATGGAAAGACAAAAAAAACAAGGTTGACACGTTTCAATTTCACATTTGAGAGACGTTTGTAAACTTAAAGGGATAGTTCGGTTTTTTGACATAGGGCTGTGTGAGTTTACTCACTAGCAGTGATATAGATATAGACTATTTTGCTACTGCATTCTGTGTTGTAAACAGCTAATAAGCATGTGATACAGGGAAGAGGCGCCAGTGCATAGTGATACACCGGTGTTCTTCAAAAAACAAAATAGTTCCAAGACACAGCATCGGCCTGTGAGGAGAAAGAGCATGGGTAATACATGAACATTTTGTTGTATTCTGTTGTGGATGGTTAAAACTATTTTTTGCTGGTTGTATCGTCGCTTAAAATGTTTTTGTTTGCCGACCCACTTTGCTGCTATTCAGTTTTCTTCTGGCTTGCTGGGACAAGTAGCCAGATCTCCGAACACGGTACTCACAGCCTGAACTAACGGCCTTGGATCTATATCACCACTAGAGTAACTCACACGACCCCATGTCATAAAACCCAAACCATCTCTTTAAGTGGAATTATAATGTATATAATATAACCTTCCACTCTGGTCATCGTGCCAAAGAATGTACTCACCCTTGCCTTTCTCCAAGGCCACGGGGAGGGGGTGGTAGTTGTGTGCTCCGTACTTGTCCTCGCGGGCGTAGACCTCCTCTGGGGTGAGGGGACTTTCAAGAGTCAGTTTGGAGGCGGCAGTCGAAGCAGGGCGCGTGCCAGAGTGGACACTGCGACTGAGTAAAGGGGCAGCGTGGCCCAGGCTGCGGCTTAACTTGGAAATCATCCCTTCAACGGTGATATGTGGCTACGTCTACACAGACAAGAAGAAGAAAAAAAAGCGAAGAGAGGAGAGAAGAGAAGAGACTGGTTCAGACTGGTTCCCAAACCACGATAAGAGATAAGGTCCAATTTGTATCAAGTAGAGCCGATCTGAATAACCTGGCAGAAGCTGGCAGATTAATGTGCCCTCTGCCAGCTAGTTTACTAGTTTACACAACTGTCCCGCAGATAGGCTCAGGCTTTAATATATAATGGAGAGGGCAACTCGCTGTTCTACGGTCACGATGACTTTGCATTTGTGCATGGTCCTATCCCCCCACTAAATGTCCCTGTCAGATTAATCCAACGGCCCAGTTTTGTAATGATAGGCCTAAATATCACACAAACAGTACCTGTGCTTGAATATGATCAAGTTTAAGAAAAAGAAATGAAAGTGTTTTTACATCAGGATTATTTGCTTTAGCTGTCAGGGATCTCATTTAAAGGACCTAATTTACATATCTTTTCCCATCATACCAGTAATTACATACTCAGTTGGCTGGGACCGCTAGTCTGCAATTACAATCCTTTGGGGGAAATCACAAACTCCAAAAAACAATCCCAAACGGTGACACTCATCCTGCAGTGACACATGTCCTTTTGATGCCATCTTAGTCATTCTCCCAGTGCGTGCACACCAACAATGGCCAAACTAGCATCAAAACTGTACAAAACCTTATTCTTTAATAACAATCTAATAACATAGTTTAACTAGATGAGTACAATTTCTGGAGAAATTGTGAAGTGGGCTCGCCCAAAAACCGAAGTATAACAGTAATATAACAGTAAGTACAGTATAAACAGTAGGGCTTAGAAAAATATGAAAAGCTGAACATTTTGATGTATAATATGTCTATGTTGTGTAAAAACTATAGGGGTAGTTACAAGTAAAAAAAAAAAAAAAGTGTTTCTGTGGCTTAAAGAGAAGGTGAGTTGTCTCCCCGAGTCTGCTTCTGTCCCAACGCTGTGTTTGCAGTTGTCTGTAAAAAAGGCACTGGCCACTGAAGGCGTTTCAGGTCACCGCTGTGTGTTACATAATATTAACACAGATAGGCTACTACTTCAAGTTCAAGTTCAAGTTTCAACTTTTGGCTAGTCATCAAGAATCACAAACAGAAATTAGTTGTGATTGCTGTGGTTTATTTAGCGTTGAAGTACCGGAGGAGCCGTTGGTCTATGTTGGTGCGTAGAATCTTTCAAACCCAATAAAGAGAAAGCAGCGCGAGGAGTTCCGTCGGCTCGTGTTACAGCTGCATGATGGCGTATTGTTTCAGCCATATTCCAGGTTGGACAATGTTGGTTTGGGAGGGAGAGAAGATGGTGCTTTGCATCAACAGGGATTGATTTTGGAACAAATATCATGAGATCCTTCATATTTCATATGTATATACTCTACTTACCATTACATGCAAATCCCTCTCGTATATGCATACTGTGTTATACTTAATACTGCAGTACTGTTAAATAAACTTGCCACTTTAACACAGGAATCCTTTTCATATATGTATATAGTGTTATATTTATATATGCAATTTCTTGCAATTTTTGTTCTTATATCTTGTTCATCCTCTTACCTTAGAATCTATATTTTATTATTATTTCTCTAAATTTATTTTTTAAATTTTCCTTATTAGTCTTATCATTAGTAAAACTATTGCCGAGCAGATCTGTTTCTCTCGTCCAGCACATTTCATTGTGCCATTGACCCTGTGTTAGCCTACACATGACAAATAAAACTGAACTTGAACTTGAACATCTGACCTTGAAGTCACTCTGAGATTTGTAGCCGCTGCTGACATCAGAGCGGGATTCTGGGAAAAATCTGCATAATGTTGACATCGGCTCAACTTTTCTCTGCTAATTCTCTCCGCATTCGCTCTGCCCCCACTGACAGGAAATTAATGGGAGTCCACCACTACAGCAGAGAAAACTCGCTGTATGACTGTAGTATAAATGTCCCCATGCAGAGTTGTCTCCCTGAATTTGGGTCAAAGTCCAACTACCACCTGTTGGTGGTACCTGGCTCCTGACACTTCTTTTCCAACAGCAACCATGCATTGTGAAAACAAGGATGCATTCAAAGCTAAATATCTCCCCAAGTATAAGCCGTAGTTAGTAAAGCCCACTAATAATATCAAATTACATACATGTATCACTGCAGGGTGAACATCACTGCTTTGTTTTGGGTGATTTTGGGATCGGTTTTAGGAGTTGGTGATTGCCCCTAAGGATTGTTGCAGGCTAGTGGTCCTAGCCAACTGAGTCCGTAACTACCACTACAACAAAACAAATTATGACATTTTGGTCAGAGCCAATCTGTATGATCGGAAAAGATAGGGAAATAAGTACAGGTTGAAAATGGACGGAATTATCCTTTAAGGCTTAGGCTATATTTTGATGTATTTCAGCATTAGGGGAAATGCGGGTCCCCTCATAAGAGACAACCTCACTGCGAAGAGTGACGTCTATCATACAAGCCATTACTGTGTGAGATTTAATCTACTCAGCGCACAGGCTTTACCAGCCTGCTGAGCAATGCTTCTCTTTCATATTTAGCACAATAGAGCCAAAGGGACTGACCTTTGCTGGGCCCTGGGTCTACATAAACTAATCCCACAGTATCGTGACCACTAAACTGTGAGGTTCCGGACTTTTCTATCTGGTCATGGTGTTTAAATCATCATGTGTGTTGCGTGTTATTTTGTTAGTTAATCTTCTACCTAGAACTTTTCTTGATATTGACTGTTTGGCTAGCTAGTAGGTTACTTTATTATTGGTAAAATATCCAGGGCACAGAGAGTAACCTTGAACATGTTCCAACAGGGAGCTCTTTGGGGGGCTCAACAGTTTTGCACACTTTAGACCTTCTTTTACACATGTGATCAGTAGGAATATTTAGTACCTTTCGAGTTTGCTTCTTTTACTGACAAAAATGTGCATAGTTTTTGCAAAAATCACATGCTGTTCAATGTGAAGGTGTGGTATCTAGCACTGCTGGCTCAGGTTAATCAATATCCTGCCAGTGAATAAATAGAGAAAGCAAACACAGCACCTGGTCTGAATTTTTTACCAAGGACAGTGACCATGGAAGAAGTGTTGGCAACCTATCACTTTCCATTAAACTTAGTCATGGAAGATGATAGGTTGCCGTGGAGCTGCCTCCCCAGACACACCCCCCTGCATCATACCCAGGGGCTAAATTAAGACCAGACACACAAGTTCAAGTCAGTAATTATTACAAACATAATGAAACACCAGCCAAATGAAGGTTTATCACAAGCACAGGCTCTAGTCTGAAGGTTTAGTTCGGTTGCAATACAATGTATGCCAAAAGAGAGCTACAATCACCACCAAGATCAACGCTAACCTGTGCCAAGAGCAACGAAGGCTATTGTCATTTCATGCCATGATCTCACATGAACACATCACCAGTGTCTCAGTCCTCGTCGTGGAAAAGTACCTGCGCTATCTGGTGGCACTTAACTAGCCTACCGGGCTAACGTAATCTACTACTTGGCAGAACGGTTAAAGAGTTATAATTTGCTATAAAAAGTTATAATGTTAACTAGTTATAATGGTACCTTGTGATAGTTACATTATTGGGAAAATCGTGGGACATTCATAACTCAAGTCATGAGAAAGTTAACTGTTAATTTCACTAGTTCGTACTCGCTAGCTAGCTAGCTAACAATAGCTAACCACTGCTGTCAGGTGGGCTAATGTTTTTAATCAGGGTGAGAATAGTGGAAACAGTGCCACTATACCAGAAACGGGGATATCCTCTTTAAAACGCCGATGGTGTGCGCCCTGTTGAAGATGACGAGACGATGCGGAGATCGGTGTCACTGGTCTCCTGCGGGCGACTAGCAGGCTGCTGTCGTACGAAATATGACGCAAAGTGCGTCACTTTTGTCACGGTCGAGACACTCCCCTATGTTGCAACTTTTCTGCTGATTGCAGTGATCAATATTTCAATCATTTAAGGCGTTACAAATGTTCGACGTTCTGATTGTTTTATCTTTTGTTTAACTCAAATAATATTTTTTATTCCATCATACATAAAGAAAAATATTCAGATTCAGATTCAGATTCATTTATTAGAGGACTGCACAACAAAGTCGACAGAATTTGCTTTCGGTGCAGCATATTGTAGACCATAGCTATTGTGTCGGTAGAAACATAGACAGTACAGAAACCAGACAATATACAGACAGTACAGGTAGCATGTATAGACAAATACAAGACATTCGGGATGGACAAGAATTGTGGATAGGGTATTCAGAGGTGAGTGGACGTGATGTTGTTTTGGTGGATATGGATCTATAGCGCCGGCCAGAGGGCAACAGTTGGAATAGGTGGTTAGCTGGATGAGATGAATCAGAAACTATCTTTTGTGCTCTAGTGATTGTGCGTTTATGGTATAGTGAGTCTAATATTGGTATCTCTTTTACCCATTTACATTTTACATTTTGGCATTTAGCAAAAAATAACAGCAATCCCTGTTGCGATTTGCAATAAGTGTCAATAGTAGAGTAGGCAGACATATGTATTTCAACCATCAAGTACCCTAATAATAAAGAAGTGCTAATGCTAAAGAATTCAGAGTGCTACTAACAATTGCTAAAGACATGAGGGGGTTAGTTTTCTTTTTGTTTTTTAGGTAGTGGGGCAGGGTGTGTAGAAGGGAGACGTGGGGTCGAGATGTAGCCTGAAGACGAGGAGTTTTCAGTCTATGGTGGAAGATGGGGAGCGATTTTGCTGTCTTGACTGACGAATGAATATTATATTTGCCGAATAAAATAAGACGTTTGCTAAAGAAAATGATTTGATTCAAGCTACTGTTCAAAAAGTAGCATACTATCCTTCTCACAAAACGCAGTCCTTATAGTCGAAGCAGACAAAATTATGCACCCATAACATTTTGGCATAGATACAATCAAAAAACAAATGAACTAAAGCTTCTCTTTCGTTTTGGTAGAATACACACTTTGATCCATCATTTCTACATCGGGGTCTTTTCAATATTTCCAATTGTGAACTCAATAACCCTCTAGTGGGTAGAAAATACACTACTAAAGTGAAGCCATCTATTATCTACGACTTTGACAGGCAGTAGTGGCCTGTTCTTTCAGCATCACAATGGAAATCATTTCTCGCAAATTAAAGAATACGTGCGGTACTGAAAGAACAGCTCATTAGCCAACAGTCTGACCTTAAAGGTTTGCGAATTTGAAAAAAAAAAAAGATAATAAGGCCTTGATAGCTTTTTTAAATGGACTTTAAGAGTGGTTGGTTCTACGTTGTTCAAGTTTGATCTGGATATCAGAGCATTCATAACTAATGTCACCGACCTCCCTCACAAGACGGCTGCGTTGCGTGATTGAGTGGTAAAATGTGACAGTCCATCGTTAATTCTATTCTATAGTGTTTACGTGGTAGTAAATCCTAACTTGTGTGGTAAAACAGGTCGTATTGAGTCTTTACATGTGAGGGAATTAGGTCTTGGAACTCATTAAAAAGTCCTTAAATTTGATGTTCAGTAAGGTGCGGGAACCCTGACAGTGAGGCAGGCAACGACAGTCTACAGGCCATGAACAAAAGATCTTCTGGACTACATGTCCCATAAATCCACGCTTTGCGCATGCCCTTTCTTCTTCTGTAGTTTTTCTGGCAGGTTACTGTCAGCGCGCTGCCGCCGCCGTCTGACACACGCATGCGCTTTGAATATACCGTTTCGCCATGGCCGACTTCAGTTGGACAAAAAAGAGTTTGAAAGGTGTTATTTTAGACATGTGTGGTGTTTTATATGACAGTGGAGAAGACGGAGGGGTTCCCATTCCTGGTTCAGTTGAAGCAGTGAAAAGGTGAGCCGTAAGCGAGTCTTTAAATACGTATAATCTATTCTATGTAGTTTGCAATTGACTGTAAAGTAACGTGCATGCACCTGATCTTTCGCTTTGCTGACATGAATAACTGTGCTAAGGTCGTGCATGCAGTATTTGCAACTCCGTGAAAGTGGCATATCTGATACGGTGTGTGTGTGTGCATGTGTGTATGTGGTACCCCTACGGTCCAGAAGCACAATTGCCTGGGTCCAGGCCTTTGAATCCCCCCACTCCACCGAGACTGAAGATGGAAATGGATTGTAACGAGTTGACAATTCTGTTAGATATCAGACAAGAAGTACATATGAACTCTGAGAATTCATACTATCCATAGCTCACTGTCCCATTATAATGGCCGGCTGCAGCTTTTTGGGCCCTAATCAAGACATTGATTCCCCCCCAGGACTATCACAGATTTAAAGCGCCTAAACATAAGATGCATATTTTCAACGTCCTAACATTACAAATTACACAGATCCCTGATTATGAATATACTTCAGACAGAATAATTTATTATGTAATGTTATGTGAAAAATATAATTTCCTTCTAAATTGTTTTTATGACAGCCTTTGATCCCACTTTTAAGACTGCCAAGCAGTCTCCTCTTGGTGGTACCCACTAGGAATATAATATCAACATCTGCAATGGAGACCTTTTCTTCTTAGACCTACTTTTGCTATGTTAAATTCTGTAGCTTGCAATTATGCAAATTCTGCTGTGCCAAGCCTTTCTGTTCACAGAGCAAGAGCACATGCATAAATTTGGGTGTGTCAGTTGTTTGCCCACAGTCTTCAATTAATGGCAGCGCCTGATTTATCAATCTACAATGTAATTTACACTAATTTTGTTGACTTGAGAAAGTTTCATAAATGAAACATGGCAAGTGTCTTAGGATAATTCCCACAATATATTCTGCATTCTTTTTCATGGATGGGTCACATATCAGAATATTATCTGATTGCTCGATCAGTAGATATCAAAAAAGTGTGAAAGACCATATTGGTCAGTTGTAAGCATCTTGCCTGCCACATGGGAGGCCGGGGCTCAATTCTCAGCCTATGCAACTTTTTACATTTCTTGTCATCAAATAAGGAGCCATAGAGCTACAAGATATCACACAGGCACAGAGAGAGTGGCAGCACCTGACAAGATTTAGAAGTCAGCTTTTAAATGAACAAATCGACTTAAGTACTTTTTCCCACAATTCAATTTGTGACAATGGTTGCTCTTTTTGTATGTACTACAGTATCGTTGCTAAGTCACTTAAGGACGACAAGGACTCGACAGGGAATCTACATACGGCCTTCCACTCATTTCCGGCTTCAGTGGTGCAATTTCCTAATCATACAAGGCTCATAAAGTACAATTGACATGATGCAAAGTGTTTGTTAATATTTGTGCCACTTCACCGTGTCAATTATGTTGGTACTAATAAAAGTATAATCAGTCGATTATGCTTATGCCTGTATCCGGCCCTGCCCATTATTCTGGCAGACACACACTCACTGCACTATTCCTGCCCACAATCATTTTTTCCAGGCTCAAGGCGTCTGATCTACAGCTGCGCTTCTGCACAAATGAGACCCAGGCAACCAGGGAGAAATTTGTAGCCAAGCTCCAGAGAATGGGTTTTGACATCTCTGTCTCTGAGGTGTTCTCTCCAGCCCCAGCAGCTGTGGCTGTCCTGAAGGAGAGGGGCTTGCGGCCTCACCTGCTGGTCTATGATGGTACGCCAACTTTTCAGTAGATTCACAAGAAACTTTTGAAACTTTTTAGCAGCAAAATGGCCACATGTTTATAATTGGGATGCTCCACAAAGAATTGCACAAACCTTAGAGAAAATCTAAGAAAATCTCTAGAAATGTAGGATGTAAATCGTCGTCGATATCTAAAATTTGTTTTAGATGGCCAAATCAGAACTTAATCTGATCTTTACAGTAACACTTTTCAGTGTGGAATTGTAAACTGTGTATTATTATGCTGCAGCGCTTGTCCCTGAATTTGACAGTGTGGACAAGTCCAACCCAAACTGTGTGGTCATCGGAGACGCAGCCGAGAATTTCTCCTACCAGAATCTGAATGACGCCTTCAGGGTTCTTATTGGCCTGGAGAAACCAGTGCTGTTCTCTCTGGGGAAAGGGTAAGAGGGTATCCTCCTTGTCTTTCAAGTCTCTAATAGTATAGCACGGCATATATTTAAAACACAGATATTATAACAGATGCTATAGCATAGATAGCAAAGTTTAATCACAAACCTTCATGTGGCCGGAATCTCTTTTCACAGGAGGTATTACAAAGAGACAGATGGCCTGAAACTGGATGTGGGGGTTTACATGAAGGCTCTGGAGGTGGGTGCTTTCCACATACTTTACATTAACATTGATAATTGAGAATTGATAGCAGCTACTGTGTACAAGCGAGTGCTTACTAAATAATGATTGTTCACATTGTGTTCCCTCCAGTATGCATGTGATGTAGAGGCTGAGGTAATAGGAAAGCCATCCTCTATGTTCTTCCAGACCGTTCTGAATGACATGGGGATTCAACCACATGAGGTATTTAACAACAGGTAGTGGCTTCTAGCCAGGATAGGTCAGTGTAATGTTCTCAATCTCTCCCTCCTCGCCCTCCTTCACAGGTCCTGATGATTGGGGATGATCTGGTGAATGATGTAGGTGGGGCCCAACACTGTGGAATGAAAGGCGTACAAGTCAGGACTGGCAAATACAGGTAGGGCGATGTTATTACGTCCTAAATCCACAAGCATCCTCACAGGACAGGAGTGGCCTTTTGTGACATATTACTGTAGGTCTTTGGGAAAGATCGATGTAACCCAAACATGACCCACATATTACCCCTAATGAGGAAGCTAATACAAAGTCAGCAATCCAGGTAACCAAACTAAATAGCAAATGTGTTGATTATAAAAGTCCCAAGTGACAGTTATTGTGAGCCAATTGCTAGGCCTATATGTTATGATATAGTGATGGTTAAAGTCTTGGAATCTAATTAGAAATGGTTGGAACCCTGCATATTCCTATGTGCATTTGCTGCCCTTGGGACAACAGTAGGTCAGGTTCCTTGGGTGTTGGGTCTTGATCGTGGCGGCTTTAGGGATTACAGATAGATTATTTTGACAACCAGGCACCAAAACCTATTTGGTATATGTACCAACCACAAGAGGGCGCCCTTATAACAGGATTGTGAGACAGTCCTCCATAACAGAATTTTGCTAACCAACTGCCTCATTCCTCCAGATTTGTTTATTTGATTGACAGTACATCAAACCATCTTTATTTTATCCACATGTTGAATGCTAGTCGCCCACAAGGCCGTAGTCACAGAAGGATTTATGTCCCTGACGCTGGAGATTACTGCGGTGCCCTTCTTATGATGTAATTACAGAAACATATGGTCACTTATTTAAGAAGAAATATGTGGCACTTATGGCAATAAAAAAGAGAGGAGGGACTAAGAATGATGGGAGACTATTGGTTACATACGTTATGTTGCAGAATGATGTATTTCCATTTCATAAGTAGTGTCTTTTAATATTTCTTTTCTCTTATACATAATATACTGTAGCACTAAGTTTTATGCAAGTTTTGCAAAGATATTTCTGTATCTGTTATGAAATCTTGGAGATTTGTAATTGACATTATTTGATTTAGAGTCACGTTATTTAGTTTTAATCTGTCCTACACCGGTCCATATACTTTTACGTTGTCCTCTCTAGCAGAGCTCCAGTCTCTCTGAAGGACATGTATTCACCATGATATTATACTGCTACCATTCGATTTGGTTGTGAACCACCCCTTAGGCCTACTCAAGACAGTATAGCACGCTGGATGACCTACTTCATCACTGTGTGCCAACATGCAGACCTGCACCATGTGACCAGAAAATGCTGAGTAATCCCTCTGAGCATCACTCGGCTCTAATCCTATCACTGGGAGCACACTAGCCCACTGAGCACTGTAAAACCTGTTGTGTGTGTGTGTGTGTGTGTGTGTGTGTGCGTGTCTGCACACGCGTGTGTATGTGTACACGCTATATCTCTTGTATGTGTGTGTGCGTACATGTGCCTAAGCATGTATGTATTCGTGTGTGAGCGCGCGGACATGTCCGTACATGCCCTCAAAAGCCAACATTATGCTCTGCTCTATTGGGAAGTGTACATTGCAGCGGGTAGGAGAATGCACTTTGTCCAATTCAGTACCTCAGTGGACTTGAGCAGGAGCCATCTGGTTTAGAACGCATGACATCACATCGGGCCCCCGCTGGCTCAGTTCAGTTCAAGTCTGTCCCAGCGTGAACAGGCAACACCCAGAGTTGTGTCTAAGATGCTCAATTTAGCACTCAAGATAAACCAGATTAAATGACATTACAGCTCCACCATGGATCTCTGGGAGAGGAGTACATTGTGGGAATAGTGGGCGGTATCCCAATAAGAACATATGTGAAATCAATATTGAGTTACTGCGTATGAAGTGTTGTGTTACAGCTCTGGTGGTCTAGATTTATGGACTGATTGCTGCATGGCACACACATACAGTATATACACTCGCACGGTATGGCAATTGTCCATTTAAGAGCATAGGGCCCAATACATAAAACTTTTAGACATAAATCTTACTATTCCTTGGTTCCAGTTTTTCAAATAATGTAAAATTATGCTTAAGTGTTTTCATTTAGCGATTGCAGGACCACCTTCAAGATGATGAACTTGAATGATGTACTGTAACTTTGTTTCATTTGTCAAACTTCTAGTCTCTGCCTTGTGAAACTTAGCACACGTTTCCAAACTCTTAATAAGTCAGAAAACAAAAAAACATTTGACCAAGAAACAGATGTTGATTATGAAAATGTTTAGTTCCAACCTGTTTTGAATATAATGTTCTGTGACCTGTCTAGTGCTTTGAATAACTGACGTGTCATGCTCATGAGTAAACCATTACAGCTGAGATTTGCTTTTTGATGTTTAATTATCAATGAATTAATTTACTTTTAAAGAGCAAGCCACAGATAATGCCCCACCCCCCTTTGAGCTTGTATATTTACAAAGGCTGGTAAAAGTGGGGGTGGTGGTCAAAATTCACATTCACATTTTTCTGTTTGCCTGACCTAATCACACGTTTTTAGTTTACGAGGACACAGCATACACAATTTGTTTTGGCAATCTAAAGTAATCTGTTGATTACTCTTTCAACTTCGACACCGTGCAATTCTCCATCGCCACCACCAGACATGATAGTCTATATACATTTCTTAAGAACACAAACAGACACAATGACAGAAACAGTGTTATTGTTAGAGGGGGAGACGTGAGATTTAACATTGTTTAGCCGAACAGGCCCAATGAACCCAGGCTAGCTGAGAGCAGCAATAAACCTCAGTCAGATCTGTGAAAACACAGCTGTTTCCAAGTCAGCCAGATGCTGCACAGGCCTCCAGTTCTCCACAGCCCTGGGGAAATGATGGCTTCAAACACCCAGGCCCAGCGACAACACGGGAAGGGAGAGAGATACAAATCGCAGACAAATCTAATCACATCAGCCGATATTTAAAAGCATTTGACTCGCCACACTCTTAGCAGCAAAATACATCACAAGACATGAAATTCTCTAAGTCCTATTTAGATCTGTCAGATGGGAGATTTGCTTTCACAATGTGTACTCTCCTCCTGGCTTCTTTTTTTGCCATCTGCACAGTGAACTCCCGTTGGAACCGTTAAATCTAGGTAAATCTCAACAACTTCAGTCCAAATGCTTTATTGTTAAATTTACATGCTTTCCCCCTGGACACATACTTATGAACTGTTCTACTGAGAAATGTTTTATTTATTTTTCTTTTATAATCTGTTATCTTGAACCCTCTACCGGCTAGCATGTTACTCTAAAATCAGAGTGTCTAAGAATTGGTTAATTTAGATGGCACATAATGTGCGTTCACACTTGGATAGTGTGTTGTAATGTGATTTGTTACTATAGTTATGCTGTTACAGGGATCCGAAAATGTAAGGAATCTGAGAATGTCCGTCTAACTTAAATGGATACCTATTGTCATAATCGTGTTCTCAGAGGATTATACACACTAATGTTCCCAGTATGCTTTTATCTGATGTAGAGTACACGTATGTGCATGTTACGTTCTCATAATGGATCCGTGAGATTAGGATCGCGCCGGGGCAGGGCCTAGGCAAAGTGGTATCAGAGTGCCCACAACTATCTATAGTGCTGTTTAAACACTATGGATGCCTCGTAATAGGCGGGTGGAGCTATGTCGCTGATGGAGATTGTTCTGCTAGCAGTCAACTTTCCCCGTTCTAAAATAACGAGCAGACCTAAGCAACGTTCCCCTGGGGCAGCTCGAGAACCCTTTGCTCTTTAATATAGACCAGGTTTGCACTGGAGGGGAGGGTTACACAGAAAGCAGATCTTGGAAATGAGTCTAGCAGTTTGGAGATCCGACTGCTGATGTTTATCGACTGCACGGGAACGGTCTGCCTCCTACGTGCCGTCCTCCAACCCCTGCTCGCCTTTTCAGCGTAGTTGCGTGTTCATTTGTCACCACTACTGTACTTCTTTATCTCCGTGATTTAACTGTCACGCTGGGAGCCTGGTTAAAAACTCCTCACGATACTTCCTTAGTTCTTTCCATCACGGTGGTCACTCACGTCTGTGTACTGTCCACTTCGTAAATAATCATCCCCTCACATGAAAGGTCTGTGAGCATAGTATAGACTGGCCTCCTGGTCTTGTCTCTATCTTCTTTATCTTCAATGGACTGCACTGGCACAGCAGTGTACACAGAGCAGGCTAGCTTTGAAACCTCATGAAAGTAGGACCATGGCATGGCACGCTGTCTGTATTTTTATTTTATTTTTTTAGCTCAGTGTAAATCAGTTTAATTGCTGTTATTTGCCAAAGGGATTGTTTCTTTTTAACCTGATGTTCTTAAATGCTGTCTTCCTTCATGAAAATATATCTTGCTCTATGGTTTACGATCAAAGAAGGCGCTGAATCTTTTGATTTCACGATACAGCTGTGCTGTTGACATTTCTAAGTCTGAGAGGAGAACACAGTGTGGTAATGCATGGGATACCAACATAATATTGATAGTTTTTGAGTTCCTGTAATTTTGTTAGGCCCTAAACCTTTCATTGCTGTTATCTTTTGGAGAGAGGGCCAGTAAGTTAGAGGAAGTGCTGCTGCTCTAGCTGGATTCCTGTTAGACGCTGGCAAAAAGCACACAGCAAACATTTCCACGCAGCAGCAGCCATTTTCAAAATGGTTTGCTGTGTAAATCTCTGCCTGCAGCCAATGTCTGACTGCTAACGTGAGGGTTGGAACGTTGTATACCTCTCCAGAGACGACGAGTCCCTAATGGGACATACTATAAACTGCCTGGCTGAAACTCCACCCTGGTCTAGGCCCTTTCTGTCTGCAGCCATTACTTGGGGACACAACAGGAAGTGACCCCTAGTCGGGGGTCAGTAGCCATGTGATCACCAAGCAGATCAGTCTTCCTCTGATATCTCTCTATGGGGTGGCTGGGTCACACTGGCTCTCCAGGCTCACGCAGTTGAGAAAAACAAACATTTACTAGTTGCAATACAAAGCCTGCAGGGACACTGTCACACCAGCTGCTATTACTGGTGATGCATTGACTCTGTAGAGCACTGTGTTCTTGTCTCATGACTGTGCTATGAACCGGCCTGTGTAAGCATGCAGTGTAAAGTGCAGTGGTTAGCACACGCCTTATCAATTTGGCAATTGCACACCCGCGTGCGTGCATGTGCACGCACACACACACACACACACACACGTCGAACAGAC
>OMKK01029578.1:0-12855 GCA_900302305.1 Polymixia japonica | reverse complement strand
CCACACGTCTCCGGTCTTTGATGTGTGGGACAATTCAAATAGTAAACTTTTATATGTATAGAACAGAATACAATTTGTATACAAATGTACTCATTTGTACAGCCAGTAATACGACTTTACAAATAAAACAAATGAAGGAATTACAATACCAGACACATTACAGTCAAACGATATGAAAGCCTGCCTTAGCCTGTTTTAAGTCATGTGACACTGACTTTACCAGTCTAAGCTACTCATTCATCAGTCTAAAAAGGGCTGTGTGTACGAGACAGGCTGCAATCCTTGTGGGACGACGATGCAGAATAATTCAGTACAAACTCGATTGATTTGAATGGGTGTAACTGCAGAAGTGAAAGAGACCAGCTCAGCTCATCTAACTTTCCCCGTTGTTTAACTCTTGCCCGTCGCTCCTCTTCGGACAGGCATGTGGGCCCAGTCAGAACCCAGTGAAGGTCACTGCTGCGATCCCACAGAATGAGGAATGAGGATTAGCATGCTTTATAAATAGTCTGGCTGTCTGGCAGGCGAACGGTACCATGACACTGTACTAAGCAGTGGTTTTTAGTGTCCTCAAAGCATAAAATTGCAGGCCGTGCAGGTGTCTACTTGACCTAGTACTTGTTTCATTTACTTTTTCAATATTTTCACCTCCACGGTGAGTTTTGGAATTGCAGTTTAAAGAGCTGCTACTACACACAGCAGTGATGGGATAGAACAGAACGAATGAAGGCGATTAAATCCTGCACAACGTTAAAGGCACAATCCGCGATTGTTTTTTAGGTGTTGCCCTGTTACGGCTAAGCAAGGAATTACAACAGCAAAATAACGTTGTTGTTTTGGTTCGCACGTCGCCTCAGTCAGCGTCGGCCATCTTTCTCTTAGTGAATTTCAGCAGGAAATACAGAGGAGTTCCCCGTGTTTGAGTGGTTTTTAAAGGTTTTCTGTTAGGTAAAGTGCTTCAATCAATCAATCAATCAATCAATCAATCAAGCGACCTGGCCAAGGTCCAAACAGCCACATCACACTTGTTTACAAAACAAGCAGAAGTGGGGCAACGTGACCGTTCAAACCAATTGTGGATTGTGCCTTTTTACTGGTTTTTATTGAAAGAAATTAGACATTTTTAATATAAAAGAGATCATGTCCTGCTTTATATGTGACAGAGAACTTAAAATTGTCGAGTGGATGCATGATTAGGATTTAGAGACAAACATACACATCAGAATTAAAATCAGAATCACTATATTTGCCAAGCACAGTAAATGGTTCATATTCTTGGTAATGCATGAACACTAGATCAATATAATAACAATAACACATTAATGCAGACAAACACATATATGCACACACTCTCTCGCTCTCTCTCTTTCTCTGATATTCTGATTACAAACTCTCAAGGTCAAAGTTCAAAACGATGGTGGCAGTGTACTCTGATTCGCTGGCTATTGAAAGAGGAGATGGTCAGAGAATTTCACACTTGGCAGTGCAAGTTTTACTAAAGATCACAACGTGTATCTGCTTGAAATCTCACAGACATACGTGCGCTTCTCTGCAGAGATATCACCCCATAGACCGCGCAAACACACATAAACTCACAGAAAAAAAAAGTCTTAAATAGTTTACGTTTGTCACTTAAAATTTGTCTCAAACATGTCTGGAACGCAGCGTTGTCAGTGCAAGTCCTCCCTTAAATATAGCTAACTGTCATTATGTTTGTTTTGTTTCTTTTAGTTCGCTGAACTTTGAAACTTAAACAAAAGTGCTATACAAATATTGTCATTCTGATATCATCGCGATTCAATAAAGGTTAAAAAGGTTTATGTCTCTTCACAAAACTAAAGAGGTTTCTATTGATTACACGCATGCATCGTGCATACTCTCACCGACTACAGCAAGGCGAATGCAGCAGGCAACACAGGACCAAGTGATTTAAACTGAGGACATAGAATTTGTAAAACAGTGGTTGCTATGTATCATGGCACTTTTTGGTCATAATTTTCAATGCAACTAAGAATTCTTTCTTCCATGTTGGCTACCATGGAATTTGCTACCAGTTTAACGTTGTCATGGAAATTAGCATTGTTTAAAGTGGAGAATAGGAAGTTCCAATATTCTTGAAAATGATTCTCAGTGGTTATTTTCATAGTGACTTAAAAAAAGTTTAAAAAAAAACAACTTTCATCTTAATTGTACCAATCACGCAGCCATTTAATAATAAATTGTATTTGAATGGGATTGTCCAGTCAGGTCTATCTCTTCTAATTCTGTGTGTGGGATGTAACTATGTGAAGGATCTATTAGCAGAGCGATGTTTGGGGTAATACCAGTGACTCAGTGCTAACACGTTTGTCTTAGCTGAGATCAAACACTGGTCCCAGTGAGGCTTATCTGTTTAGATGTTTGACAAATGGTGTGTGTGTGTGTGTGTGTGTGTGTGTGAGAGAGAGAGAGAGAGAGAGAGAGAGAGAGAGTGGGAGTTGTATGACAGAGTATGAGTGGTGTCATTTGTAAGCCTAGTGTCTAAATAAAGGATTACCTTCAACCTAGAAAAAGAACACACTCCCACCTACCAGATTAGCACTAGTGAGAGAGTGTACTGCATTCACACTCCCAAGCTAGACCAGACATGACTCACCAGATCACTGCAGAAATGCTCATTCTGTTTTGTATGTCGCTGCGCCACAGTAGTTCAGATTTATCATTTGTAAATATATAAAACAATATATACCGTAAAGTGAAAAACGATCATTGGTCAAAAGCTACAAATAACAGGAAAAACCTTACACTTTTATAACGTTTCAGCACAAAACTCCAAGATAGCTGACAGTCATTTACCTTTGACTTCAACTTTGTCCTTCAAAAACAAATTGTACGAGTCACTAGACAGATCGCATGATTCAAACCATCTTTGAGAACCTCTCTGTCAAAATGTGTATAGTTATTCATGAACTATGTGATTATTTCAAAAGTTATGGATTTAATACGTTATAATCAGTTCACTAAATAGTTTATATCTGAGAAAGTCAATCACAATAATGTCGCAGACATCAAAACTGGTTTTGTTTATACAGTTATATTTGGGTTTCCTAACTAGGCAAATAGGCAGAAGTTCCCTGAACCCATGTTTGGAAGCAAAAAGAGGCCAGAAAACACGTGAATTACAGCACTGCAGAATCCTACTGACCTTATTCAAACTAGGTCAAAACTGTCTCCGTGGTCATGTTTGGAGCATGGTGTTTAACCAGCAAAGGTTAGCGCTTCGATTCCCACATTCCCGTTACTGTAACTCACTTTGGGATGAAGGGGTCTTCCAAATGTGGAAGGACGGCAGGGATTACATTTCACAAGCCCACAGAAAGTGGAAAGGGTATATACAGTGGGAGTGTCTGGACTCTAAGTCGTAGGCCAACACTGAAAATAAAGCCATTCAAAGTGGTCCCTTTCTCAAATACTTAGATCGACAGAATCACTACATGTCAATCTAAGTACATACAAGAATTACATTAATTCTTAAAACATTATTTTTTATTAACAGGCTTTTATGTTGAGTTATGAGTTTTTACTTTTTTTTTATTACTGTTGTATTTGCTTACTCTACATAATCTTGTTTTTAATTCATGTCTGACAATTTTTCTTATTTATCTTTCTTATTTATAATTATTTTATTGTCCTGAATGCACATTGCAACTTTTTTGTAATCCATTATGACTGTACATGTATTACCCAGAATTCCCCAATTTTACAGACCATTCACTCTCAGATGATAAAATGTATTGTGCGCAAAATATACGTTTTTCCTTTCTACCTCACTCAGTTTCCTCTGTATGGTTCGTCTCTCAACTGGCCTTAGAAAACCTACCCACTCCGTGACTAATTAATTAATCATTAATCATTTACAGAATCGGGCATGTGTGCACGCGTGTATTTGTGTGCGAGTGTACTGTGCACCCATCAACAGATTCCCTGAACTGGAAGTTGAAGAGCAAACACAGGGAAGAAAGTCACCTTCAGCATGAAGCAGAGTGGAGAAGAGATGACAAACTAGCGTGTAAATATGCCTGTTAATGAAGCTTTGCCTGCATGGGTCAAGTCAGCGCCAGCTGCACTTAAATAAAGGTCATGACCCTGTCTTTTGGTTTGAGCTACTGAAATTCAAATAAACTAGATTTAGGCACAGTTCAGTACATTTGTCAACAGATAATTTCCCCTCGATTCTAGACTAGGTGTGAGCCTGTGTAATTAGATGATAAAAGATTATACATGATATAATGGTTAAAATAAGCATGCAATTATTTCTGTAAAGAAGTATAGAAAGTATATAAACAACTCTAAGGTCTCTCTTGGGGTTGACTCAGGGAGAGCAATATCCCTTGGCTATAGAAGGAAGTATTAATAGAGCTTTTAAGGCAAAACATAACCGCTGCAATACATTTTTTATGAATCTCCTAGTTCCCCACAAGCAGCCTGCACTCTCAGAAAAACTAGTTTTTACAAAACTGTGAGTTAACCAACATGTTTTTGGTTATTTGTATTGTAGCAATGCCTGCCAATAAGTAAATGCAACACTTTGGTAATTGAATAAGCAATTCCAATTTAGAGGTAGATCAAATTGATTTGATGTGTCTTTATCACATTGCAAATGAATTTCTCACATTGCAGAGTTAAAGCGTTTAGTTGGTCAATTTGTTGATCAATTATTCAATATCTCTAAAATATGCATATTCTATTTTATAAAACGGTTGGCATTTCAACCAAGGACAAAGTATCTACCATCCTGTAAAATGTACTGTGATGTTATCAGTCAGTAAAACATTTAAAAATGTTAATGTCTCATTTTGAAACAAAATACCATTTCTAAATGTCTGTTCTTGTAATGAATCAATGACACAAAAACACATCTGCCAAACTATGACATTATTTAAAAATAATTTTATTAAGTAAACAATTCCACCTTAACAACATTCAAGAGTAGCGTCCACAATATTGCATAAGACAGTCCGATATATATGAGATATAGTGGGTATATGTTATTATATATATAAATTTGACATTCAGAGTGTGAAGAAAAACTTTGAAAATAGTTAGGATTGGAAAATTGACAGCACTGAAAAATGCGACCAGAATTCAGTGAGGAAAAGCAATAAGAGAATGACTGAATGAATTAGTAATGAAAAAGTTTGAAAAGGTCAGACAAATAAAATGGCTTCCAGCACTTTGCCCTACTACAGAACATAGTGATGCATGAAAATACTGCAATAGAAAAATCATGTCCAAAAAGGCACTATTATACAACAATGCTGGGAAACTCTTGCATGCACAGAATGCCATGGACAAAAGCAGCATCAAATTTACAACTTTATCCCAGAATCCCAGGGTAAACAATTCAGAATACCTGATTTACACCAATCCTACTATACAGTATATGCAACAGTTATTGAATTGATTATTGCTGTAGTAAAAAGTGAACTATGTGCATTTAATCTCACAGATTGCTAGATAATATTCTAGCAGCATAAGGACAGAGTACAATGAAATCCACATATTTCAACTTGCCCTGCATTAAATAATTTAATCATACTCATTTCAAAAAGAGGTGCAAATTGCATAATCATTGATATTGCCACAGTAAATAAGAAGGGAAGACATTTATGACCCGATACTTCTTTACAGTCCAACTGAAATAATCTTTCCATCCCTTTAAAGCAGCTACAGACAGGATTGATACTTTGATTTTGGCGACCCCTCGAGTTTCCTAGTGTTTCCTATTTTCATGTTGCTCTCACAAAGAATAAAACACGATTTAGCCAGCTACCGGGAAAATCAAAAGTGCGATCCTCCTTCCTGTTCTGGTTGACTCACTTCCTTTGTACTGTAATTCGATCATTCCATTTACGTGATCGTAGCTGGTGGCACACCAAAATTGCATAGTGAAAGTGAGGTTTCTAGGAACCAATCTTAACAGCGATGGTGTCATTCTTCCATAGCCATTACAATACGCAATCAAAATTTATCGCATAATGATATGGTAAAGCAAAAATCCCGTCTGTAGTGGCTTTAAATGTCCACTAACTCACTGTCATGGGCTTATAAAGGGTAATTGTGTGAGAAAAGTGACTCTAAAATGCAGTTATTGCTAACTGGTCCAGTATCCAGCTTAAACTATAAACAAGCAGTGGTTTTCATTTCAGTCCTTGACAGTGTGTGAACATTTAAAGGAGAGGCAAGAAATATGGAATTACACTTCTGTCAACCATCCCCCAATTCTCCTCTCATCTCCTCCTCCTCCCCCTGTCATTCCATCACGTCCTCTTCTCCCCCTCTCTCTTACAGGACGCCCCACCACTTGTGCACATGCAGGTCGTCTCCGTATCCCGTATCTAGGACACGGTTGTCACATTCCTCCCAACGACAGACCACGCCCTCTTCCACCAGGACGAACTTCCACTCCACCTGGCTCTCTGCAGGAAGGCCGATCACGCTGGCCCAGAACCCGTCCTTGGCTCTCTCCAGTGGGACGAATCCCTTCCAGCTCCCGAGCTCCTGCTGCTTCCCCGTGATGGCGACCGTCTGGCTTGGGGAGTGGGTGAGGTAGTGGACACAGAAGGACACGTTGACGTTCTGGGACATCGGCGGCACCGCCGCCACCTTTTTGTTAGTTTCTGTGTTTTCGTCGGTGAGCGGAACGGCTGTTTCTTCGGCTTCACCGGGAGCGGTAGTGGTATCCACAGGCGCCGCATCTACGGCAGTATCTGTTAGAGTCGTGGCAGCGGTTGAATTGTGTTGCCGTTCCTCTGTGGTGAGCTGGTCTGTTTTTGGGTGGTCTTGGGCAAAGGACGGAAGGGAAAAGCTCATCCAGGGAAGGACTTGGTAGTTACCATCTGTGATCCATTCATTGTTGTCCATGGTGGCCTCCATGATGCTTATCTCTGTCTTCTCCTTATCCTCCTCTTTCTTCTCTTCGGCCTGCGTTCCTTCTTTCTTATCAACGCTACCGCTCTCCTTCATCTTAGGTGACTCAGTCCTGTCCTTCGCCGCCGTCTGCTCATTCGGCTCGTCAACTACGATACTGATGTTGGCTGCGATCTGCTCGCTAAACTGGTTCATCTCTTTGTAGTAATTGTCCTCGATCACCTGGCCAAACATGTCATCGTTGCCTCCCCATGGCTCATCAACGGCCTGGTCTGTCTGCTCACTCTGGGGTCGTTGGTACAGAAGGGATGGGTAAGGGCCAAATATCATTCTTGTGTTGACCCCTTCTTCATTCATGACGGGTTCAGATATATCATCGTCAGTGTCCTGGCTGTGATGAGCCTCCATCTGTCCGAAATGCTGGGGCTGCTGGTAAGACTCCATGCCTGGAAGCTTCAAATCTGTGTCGACGATGGGAGCCGGGAAGTCATCGTGGCTCAGGGGAGTAGAAATCGTGTCGGGGCTTAATACCTTGATTGAAATCCCACTGTCTTCATCAATGCCAGGAGATGACAAGTTGTTGTCAATATTTACTTCCTGCTCACTCTGGTTAAAAGATGGCAGATGAAGACCATACATGAGAGGGTTATCTTCAGCCTTGAACGCAGCTCTAACATTATCCCCGTGACCAGCAGCAATCTCACCATCAAAAGATTCATGATTTACTTTGGGATCACTCTGTTGTTCCTGGTGTGTACCATACATAGACTTGTTATCTTCAGCTGTGGCATAAGCAGTAACGTTATCACCATTAACAGCATCAGTATCACGATCAGCAGTAATCAGCTCCCTGGTGACGGCTTCACCATTTCGATTTTGTTGTTCTTTGTAGAAAGACGGCAAGTGAGGACCAGACATATCTTCAGCCATGACAGGAGCAGTAACACCGACACCGTCACCATCAGAAGCAACAGCATCACTATCGGCAGCAATATTATCCGTGTCAAACGTTTCACTGTTTACTTTTTGGTCACTTTCTTGGTCTTGCTTAGAAGACAGCAGATGATGGCCATGCATCACAGAAACGTTGCCTTCCTCAGACAGGACTAGACCGGCGCCTCCACCGTGCTGTCCACTCTGGTGTTCTTCGTCACAAGATGGCACGTCAGGGCCATGTACGGGAAGGTCGTTATTTTCATCCAAGGGTGGCGGACATCCATCGTGACCTTCTTCCTGTTCACTTTGCAGTTGTTGGCAAGAGTGCACGTGAGGGCCACATACAATGCTTGATGTATAACCTTCTGCATCAGTGCTGGTAACTGGCGCACCATCGCCGCCAACGTTGTCGTCGTCTTCTTGTTCGGCTACGCGTGGCTGGTTGAAACAGGGCAGGAGAGGCCCAAGTGCCACGCTTGAATGGTCTTCTTCATCTTCGTCCTTGAGACAGGCACTTACAGCATCACCATTGCTTGTCACGATTTTGTCTTTCAGTTGGTCAACAGCGCTGGGGAGAACAAAGTCCTCTTGACTATGAAGGATGTCATCTCTCTGTTCACTCTGCAGATGTTGCTGGCAGAAGTCAGGGCGATGCATGCCAGTTTGAAGATCGGTCGAATTCTCAATCTCTTCATCGATATCTGCCTTGCGTACCTGTCCGGCTACACCACCATCATCAACACTATCCCGAGTGGGCGGCGTCAGCTGATGTTGGTGGACCGAAGGCAGCTGTGACAATGGCAGGTTAATTTCCTGTTCAGCTGTTGCGGTCCAGATCTCCGCCTGTTGAGCAGTTAACAGAAAGTCCACACACTCCTCCTCAACCTCATTTCTCTTTTCATCCAGGTCTCCACAATATTTACTATAATCAATACCATTCGCGCAATGCTCTTCCTCTTCCTCATCTTCTATTCGAGGGAAACGGGCAACGTCCTCTTTCAAGGCAGACTGGAAGTCTTCTCTCTCCTGCGTGGCTTCCTCATCAGCCAGACTGTCGCCATCACCAGTGTGGGGGATCTGACCGAGCAGCTCTTTCGTTGCATGTCGGACGTCTTCATCTTCCTCTTGGCTAGTTTTCTTGCAGGGAATCAATGCGTCTGTGGTCATGTCCTCATCTGGGCAAATCGACAAAGCTGCATCCTGGTTCTCCACTTCGCTCACCTGGACAGGTGGGTAGATATTTAATAATCCATTGGTCAATGTTGTACCACAGAGAGCATACAATTAACGATTAGGATAGGAATTTTAGACCAGTAGCATGTGGCTAATATATCTCAGCTCGAGTTAGATTTGTTTTAATGCAGTCTAATGAAATGGTATGAAGAGTTCTGTCCCCAATTAAACTCAGCAAATCAATAGAAAAAAGAGTAAGCCTATTGAATGCTGTAGAGTCAGATAAGCAATCGCCTTAGAAAGCATTTTTCAGAGTCTGAGTAACTATAGAACCTTAACTTTAACAACAAGTGGCACTTTCAGAATGTTTAATTGTGTGTGTGTTCCAATATCTACCTTTCGGAAACACATTGTCAGTAATATGAACCGAGTCCGATTAAGTTTTATTTTATTGTAATGTTGTACATCTTAAACTTCAATGACTAGGGTTGAAAAAGAAAGGTTTTTAAACCTCCGAAACCCAGATTGGATTGTTTCCTTATAGCTGGCTGCCTGAACACAGAAGTCCCATCGCAATTCATTCACAAATAGTAGACTAGAAAAATAGACCAGGTTTGGTTACTCTGTAGCCCAAATCCAACATCATACGTGTGGTGAATAGCTGCTTACCTTCTCAAGCTCTTCCTCCTGGCCACTCTCATAATGAACCAAATCACTGGCGTCCAGATGACCTGGACTGGAGTCCAGATGACTTAGAACAGAGTCAGCATCCTCCTCCAGTAGCTCTGTTGACCCCACGTCGCTCTCTTCTGTAACAGAATGAAAAAGGTTTATATTTCTGACTTGACATGAATGAAAACAGTGTTGTAGCCTACATTGAACACAGGCTTTGACATATTTATCTCCTACTTTATTCTTGTGCCATTTTCCTTTTTTTTCTTTCTACAGAAATTAAGTTAAAGGTGCTAACAGTAAAATCGGCAATTTAGCGTCAGTGAGGTGAATTACAATCAGGGACGGACTAGGATTAAA
Source organism: Polymixia japonica (assembly GCA_900302305.1). Taxonomy (NCBI): domain Eukaryota; kingdom Metazoa; phylum Chordata; class Actinopteri; order Polymixiiformes; family Polymixiidae; genus Polymixia; species Polymixia japonica. The sequence continues at coordinate 2,805 of OMKK01029578.1, read as the reverse complement.
AACTGGCCCAGGAGTTTCAAACAGACAGACCCGCTACACCCTCAAAAATCTAAAAAGCTACACAACGCAACACCACCCACCACCTCCGATTCTCCCAGCACTCCTCTTTGGCCAGTCCGTTTCAGCAGTGACCCATCCCATTTACCCCACTAGCATTTTGATCACAGGCCAAGACTGCAGGCCAAATTAATGACAACGCAGACAGGCCATCGAGACTAGTCCTGAATCTCCCGATGGCCAGTCCAAGCCTGACTACACTAACAAATAAAAAAAAGCAGTGTTCCTGCTTGCACAGGCTGAGAGGAGGATCTGTTTGACCGGCCGTCAAAGCAAAACAAAGACCAGAAAGTAGAGGGAAACAGCGCCACTGAGACACAATCAAAACAGAGAGACAGGGGAAGCTTTCAGACCATCACCATCACCTTTAATTATTTAATTTAGCACCTTTAATTTCTAAATATATTTGAGTTATAAAAACATAACCTAATTGTACAGAAATACTAAACAAAACATTAATATATGCTAACATTAAGGTTTTCATTGGTTTGTGGTAGGATAAGGTAACATTAAGATACATTGTAATATCCCCTTTCCAGGCATCACAGACGCTGGAACCCTATTGTTTTTGTTAGGTTTCTTCTCATCTGTAGCATAGAGACCACAATTCCAGGAGCTAGCAAATTTCCAATCTCCCCCACTACAACAAAACCAAATAAAGTAAACGGTGCTATGACAAGCAACTTTACATCCTGGCCAATAATAACTCGTAATTGCTTAGAATCAAAATCCTAAATTCCTTCAGATTCAACGTCTTAAAGCTGGTATGCGTCATTTTTTTTAAGTAACAAAATAATAAACATAAAACGCAAGCTTTAAGCAAAATTTTAAGCAAATATTTATACGCCTGGTCTTGGATGATATTTGATGATATGTGATGATATTTGGTGTCTTAACCTGTTGACTCCTCCGGGCCCGGCTCCGTTCCAGACGGCGCGACCACCGCCGCCGCCGCGTCTTCCTGCGCCCCCGACGCGCCTCCGTCATCCGCGGCGGCCTTTCTTCTCATCTTGCCCCTCACGTTGCGGTAGATGACGAACGCGGCCAACACGGACAGCAGCGCCGCGACGGCCACGATAACCACCGCCGGACCGTGTCTCCCTATCATGCAAAACAACGAGGACAAATCGTAGCGTCTCTCGACGGCGACCGTCTTGCTGTTTTTGAGCGTCATCGTATTTTTCCCACGCCGTCGAAAAGCCCCCGTGTGTAAAAGATAGACGTAGACGCGGTGCGGAGAGTCGAGTTGACGCTGCGTCTCCTCCACACACACACATGTGAAGTGAACCTCTTGTTGCTGCGGAGAGCCGCGATCAAAGGGAAGCGATCCGCTGATTGGCTGATTACATCACGGGGGACTGTTTCATTCATAATCTGGTTTGCAGCGTCGGATTAAAATGAAGCGCAGACGTCGACGACTAGGGCCCGTCGCCGATGCTTATCGGTTTATAAACGTTTCGATCTTCTGCGAAATCTAAAATGAACCGAAGAGGTACATGTATTTCTAATTCAGTCAATGTGATTGTGGTGTGAATTTAGTGAAATGCATGTGGATATATTCCATAGGCCTATAGGGTCAATACATGCCTGCTGTGTCCTATTATCTTGTTTAAATGATTGTATAACTTTGATTAGACCATATTCAAACTGTGAGTAAGTGTAGCGTTGATCTCATTGTTAGATCACCGGCCAAACAATCACTGACTAGAATGTTATCTATTCGTGACTGAGTGGTAACTATTACCATGACAATTTTAACAAATGATCGATGACAAATTAAAGGAGAGTTGCACATTCAGATTAGGAATGGAGTAGTAAAATGTATAAAAAATATATTAAAAAAATATGATGCAGTCTTTCAGAAAAATGTCTTTTGAGAGAGAGAGAGAAATAAAAAAGAGAAAGAGGAAGAAAGGGATCAAGAGGGAGATAGATAGATAGATAGATAGATAGATAGATAGATAGATAGATAGATAGATAGATAGATAGATAGATAGATAGACAACTTCCAGGCAGGATATTTTTATTACATTACTCAATTCTCAATGGAGTATTTCCTGGCTGATCAAAGCCAGATCAATATTCATATTTGAGACTTTTTTTGAAAAAGAATTCAGAATTGCTGGACCACTATCACATAAAGAAATATGTTGGTAATGACAGCACTGTAATATCGTCTCTTTTAATGTTTTCCTTTTCATAATAATTACTCCATAACAGCCTCTATGTTGCAGTTTGCTTTTATCAGCGTGAAAAATGCTGGATTTTTTGTCTACCTTTCAATGTTATCTGAAAGGAAAGGCAAAAATAATTCATAGTTTCTCCAATGCCAGTTGGAATCTAATTTTTAAGATTGCTAAATAAATTCAAACCATATTATTTTATGTGTATGCAGGTATTATCATTACATTTGTTTTCCATTACAAGTTGAATTAGTGCTGATTAAGACATTTATAATTTAATTACATTTATAATTTAAACACTATGTTGAGATTATATTTAATAGAATTAGTGAATTATTGTTGTATATGTTATTTTGTTCTTTAACAAAATATCTGCCCTGAGAAGTATTTTATATAGAGAGAAGTGTTTTGGTTGTACTAATTATGTTGCCATTGTGCCACCTACTGGACAGTATCAGTCCCAACATGCATCACTGGTACATAAAAAGTCTGCTGTTTAATGGATCTGTGCGGACGGTTCGAAAAATGGACACCCGAGTGTGAAATAAATTAAACAGTATAATCT
>OMKK01029576.1:16703-34197 GCA_900302305.1 Polymixia japonica | reverse complement strand
TCCCAAGTGGGAAATTCTCTTTTTCCTATGGGTTTGAGTGCAGGGTCAGCCAGCTTAAGCGGTGCCCCTGGAGCAGGTAGGGGTTAAATACCTTGCTCAGGGATACTTCGACATGTATTGGCCGCACAGGGATTGAAGTCCTTCAGTTGGGGGATGACCTCATTAACCACAAGGTCATCCATTTGGGGGATGACCTCACTAACCATGAGGTCATTCAGCTGGCGAGATGACCGATCTCACCGCGGGGTGATCCAGCCACACAGCATACAAAAGATATTAACAGAGACATGGGGACATTCTCACAATTTGTTACACGTATTCAAGATCCTACAGATGAAATTCCACTTATTTTAGAAGAGGAGACGAAAGGAAAAGACAATTTGTTAAATGTAGGTAGGGATCATATCTAAGGTATGTTCTCTCAACTCTGCTTCCCACTAAGTCTTACTAATCCCGCTAAGCCAGCACTACTATAGATAATAGAGGCGAGGGACGTCGTGGTGAACATCCTATGTAGGCAGTTTTGTACGCCGCACGTCTAAAGCCTTTCTTAGAAAAAATCTGATACTTTTCGAACATCTTCGAGAAAGCCTCTGATCTTTTGATCTTAGCTCCCCGTGTGAATGCTAAAATCTCGCAAGGTGAGCAGGCAGAGACTGTGCAATTACCGTTGAGCCGCTCTACTTCAGCTGTAATTTTCACTGTCCTCTCTTTATCTTTGAGTTGCTCGTGTGCTGGTTTGACCACTTTTCAGTACCAGGTCTGGACTGGTTTTTTCGGCGAGCTCGCTCGGTGAGTGACGGTATTATTTTTGCAAGAAATTAACAGAACGTAGGTAGACAGGAATCCCTCCCCTTGGGGATTACCGTTTGCCCCCTCATCAATGTAATCAGATTCAATTACACACATCATTACTTGCCGGTGCTAAGTGGAGGTGAGCTAATCCCTCCATAGCAAAGGCTGTCTTGTTTAGCGACCACAACTGTCTGTCACTCACTGATGCCAAAAACAATTAACTGACATCTTTCATCTGGAGCAAATGCAGATGAATAGTGACATTAGCGCGTGTGTGTGTGTGTGTGTGTGTGTGTGTGTGTGCATGTTGGGGGTCAGTGGGTGGGGGTGACCGGCAAACTCTTTAATTAGCCCTTCATCCTTTTATCATAATGTTAAGTAGTCGTATTCATGCAAGTATGATAATGTCACAGATCTCTATACTGTCTGTCCAGAGGGGGAAACTGTCAGGAACTAGCAATGTGACTTTTACTGAAAATAGTAACGTGTTTTGTCTTTTTCTCTTTAAGAAGAAAATATGGAGGTAGTACACCTTAAGCCTCGCACCAAAGCTCAAAAATCAATACAAAAAATAGGCCATTGGGAATTCACATCATTAACACACACTTCCTCCGGAGCTCTGTTTGATAGTGTAAGGGTATACTGCAACCCAATGGAGTGTGCAACCATCATGGTTCATGAAACAAGACCTCAGATTGCCTACATCTGGCAGCAGACATGCTTGCAAGGCCACACTATTAACTGGCAATGTGCGAGTCAGTCCTGAAGACCACATTGACAACCCATTATAGCCCATAAATGTAGGACAGCCCAGTGGATGCCCAGTTGAGAACTTAAAATGGGACACTGCAGCATTCACATAAGAGGTATTACTTAACTAAAGGAAAAGGTCAAATATATTTAAGTGAGTTATTGTCAATTTTAATCCCCTGTCTGAAGGACTTTATCAGAAATAAAATAGATCCTATTCAAATATTTTCCAATTCCCAGATAGTCAAATTGCCTTTAACTGGCAATTTCTGGTCTGTGGATATGCCAATGAAGGTGTATAGAGCGATTTACGTGGTCGACAAGCAGTTTTGGTGATCGCTAGTACCCAGCAGCCATTATTTGAGGTAAACATTGTGTGGGTTCTGCAGTTCATTTGCCTAATGAACAATAGCCCCTCATCCTCTGCAGTCATGCATACATAGTATCCTGGCAAACAAACGCGCACCAGAGACTTAAATTATGCAAGCTCTTGACAGTCAGGACGGCGTGTTCATCTGTCCACCCGTCTGTGATGGACCAGATGTGGGGCTTGACAAAAAGCTCTCAAGCAGCGCAGATCAAAGCATCCTGCCAGAGGAGACCTGAAATGAGATGACACCTTCTACATCCAGCGTCTTGGATCTTGGACTCTGCCCAAAAACGGCTTGGCAAGGTGTACGAAACACCGCCCGGCTTGGATAATCGAGTCAGCAACTTTCCAGGCCAGAGGCGCTCTTGCAAAATTGGGCTGTCCAATACTGTAACGTTCACAATCTACACAGTCTACAATCTCCTGTGAGTTGACTAAACTTGCCGGGGCAATGTGAATGAAATGTATCAGCGTCGTAAACGCAAAGTGCAATAAAGACAGATTACGCGCCGGGAGTAAACTGGCGAAAGGTGGGAAATCGCATCGTATTAAGAACATTTGACTGTGCCAACATATACACGGACATTCTTATGCATAGCCTGGTGATATGAGCAGCTTTGACAAAAAAAAAGTGCATAACTGGGCGAAAATACGAATTTGCTAATTGTCTTTCAAACCCCCAAAATTAACTGATATTTTGTTGTGTTCACACTTTACGTTTTGCAAAAGCCACGTTGAAGCAATACGAAAACCATAAGAGAACTTACTTGACTCACATAAGAAAAACAACCAGAGAACAGTCGTCCTCATAGAGAACAGGTGGTTGCATCCGTAGTCCATCTCTTAACCCGGGTGTGAGGCGCGTCAACTTCAACGGATAACACGGGGGTGGTTATATCCACTCTGAAAACGTTATCTCGAAGCCATGGCTTGTGGGGAAAATATGTCATCTTCGCAGGTAAGAGGCATACCGGGACAATTTAACAAGTAGGCTACTGTTTAGATAGCTCCTCTTATATTTGTGGGCGGGGAGCGTATGACGCGACTGAATAACTTTGGGTTTCTGTTCTCTGATGCTCAGCCTAGGTCGCTCACCCTCCCTCTCTGTCTCTACTGTATCCCTCCGTCCAGCGGAAATGTTCCACCCTCGGTCCGAAACAATTGGAGAGTTATCCATCACTCGGTGCTCATTCGGGGAGCGCTGACACTCTACCGTTTAATGTGTGTACAAAATCAAAGCCGGTTGATTATTACATTGCCTGTATATAGGCTGTCTGCTCTGAATTTCATTGTCCGGGTTCTTGCAGCTTGATATCACAGTTATTCGCCTCTTTTACGCACGGTGCCAAGAACTTTACGCATTCTCGGCAACACGCAAAAGTACGCGTTCGGTGTCTATTACTCAAGGCGTAATTATTTCTTATGTATAATTAATTGTCGTCTCGGTCCCGAAGTTCCGTAAAACTCCATCTGCTCGCTTGAGAAGACGGGACGCGTCTGAGGACTAGTCTAGCGGCACGTTGTCACGTAGCCTTTACAGGTACACACACGGGCATATCCGCGCACGCACTCACACACGCACACGTACACACACTCCCATCCCTCTTTCTGCTATCCAAGTGTGTATATTATGAGAGGCAGCATAATGCAAGGAACTATCACATAGGCTAAACGATATAGAAGAAATGATACAAAAATAATACAATTATAACTTTTTTTTGCTCCAGTATATTAAAGTCTGCCGGCTATGTAGTAATTTGTTGACCAGATATGACTGGCACACGAGTGACGCGCACACAAGTTGAAAAAAATACTCTTTATGTTTTTTCGATAAAAAACAGCTAGAGGGCAGGCTAGACATCTTGCCGTCAGATGAATGAAATGGGACAATTTGGTTGCAAATCAAAACACGAGAAACTAGTCTTGAAATTAGTGAGAGTCAAGACAGAAAACATGTTTGTGGTTTGTGGAAAACAAGCTGATTTTCTGTTTTTTTTCCTGTAATTTACTGAAACCTAACACACAGATAATACATTGCAAATACATACTGTAATACACATTTTATAATAGCAAACACGGGAATACTATCTCTCCTGAGTACTGACAGGCTGAGAGAGGAACACTTGGGAATGCAACAATGGAAAACAGAACTGAAGGTGAATGAGTTCTCTGAGTTTGAGCAGGTAAATCCAGCTGACACTGCCCACAGATAGAAAACAGTTGTTTTGTCTACCTCTCAAAACAGAACGGAAATGAAACCCTTTATACACAATGGCAATGATGGAAATAATGGACAAAATAGATTCCCCAGACTGTTTAGAAAAATGCTCCCAAGCAATGTTCTTTGAACAGTAGGTGGACTGTTCTATTTTTCCAGGACTGTAGCTTATTTCCTAATAATAGGAGTTTTCTCATGTTGGCTGAACTCCGCAAGGAACAGTGTCAACGTACTGCAACTTCTACAGTTTCTGGCTCCCATACGCAGGTTATTGCATAGCGTTTCCAACAAGCAACTATCCACTTCATTTTTATAACCACTATAACCCATCAGAACCAAGCCCCAGCTGTCCCTTGAGTGGTCTTCATATGGAAGGTCTTCCCCTTTAGTTTTTCATTTTTTCACAGGAAAAAATAAATATCCATTCAAACGTACTGGAGACCCTCATCTTACCCTGGCCTCCATCCTTACCCCGGAACCCAGATGGTCAAACCATGGCTGCCAATGGAGAAAACTAACGGTCATTCTATTTGCACTGATGGCCAACAGACCACAATCTATAAACACTCCGCTTGGCTTATCCTAGCACCACCTACTGTTGCCATCTTCGACTTTGCCAAATCGAGGACTATTGCCTGCATGGAATATATTATTTAAAAGCGTTTGATGCAGTCAAATGTAATTACGTGCACAGTATGAATAACTCTTTGAAGAAAAAGTAAATTAACGAGTTTGTGTATTCCTATAACTTTAAGAGACGCATGGGTACCTCTTCACACTGTACTGCGGAAGAAAAAAAAAAACTTTTCACTGTACCAACAATTCTCATTTTTGCTATGTCAAGTTTTCTCTTGGCCCTCGTAATTCTAAGGTATTGACTTTCCTGTCATAAGTTATTTTTCTTAGCCCTGTTGATTTACAGAAAAATAAGAAGTGTAATTCAATCACCGAATTGATGTAAAGGTTGGGCCCCGACACAAAACTTCTAGTCATCTTTGTGCTGCAGAGGACTTGGGCAGAGAAATAACAATAACACTTGCAGAGGGCTTTATTTTTTTCCCTGATTGATTAATTTTTGGGTCGCGCAACAGATGCCGAACATCATCAAATGCAAGTTAAGCCCGGGCGAGGAGGGCATCTGCGAGTATTGTGCTTTTGTGCAAAAACTTTTTTCACACTTCCTTAGCGATGGGCTTTCTGAGAGTCTTTCAGCTGCTTGGTGAACGAAGCGTGCAGGGCCCGCGATGAGATTTCCAGCCTGCCGGCGATGTCTGCGGCTGCACGGAGCATGCCTTCAAAGGCCAGAGACTCCTCTCTGATTCTGTTCGGGAAGACAAAAACAGTCTGAGTCAGCAGCCAGAGCGAGGAGAAAGAGAAGGAGAAGGAGAAGGAGATGCAGACAGAGAGGGAGAGACCGAGCCAAGGACAGATGGAGACGTGTGGAGTGAGAGACGAACTGGGGGACGTAGCGCATGTTTAGGTAGGTGTCAGGGATGGTTAGGGATGAGGTCAAGAATGGGGATTGCAGTGACTGTAACCAACACGGTTACAGTCGAAGCAAGCGGCAGAACCAAGGAACAGAACGATATGGTATATGATGAAAAAGAAATGAACAAGGTTAAAGAATCAGTAAGGGTAGCAAAGGTTCAAGGAGAAATGATTTCAAGTCACAGCATTTGAATTAGAGCGACTCACAGCATTTTGTGAAAATAATCATATTTTGCAGTGTTGCTGGCTGCCTTTCAAACCAAGTTGCTAATAAATAGCCAATCATCTACTGAAAAGCAAAACATTTCATGTCTACCATAGTTTAACAAATATTATTTTGCTCACAATACCCACAGTGTCTTGAGTTATGGCCAGCATTTTGTTTATTTTCTCCGCGTGCCAAAAACCAAGTTATTCTTCATTCGGTTTGCTACATGCACGTCTTTCAATTGGTTCAGGCTCAGTATTATTTTTTTAAATTAACTTTAAACCCAATGATCACTCACTTCTGTATCCCTGTAAGGGCCTCCAGGACCTCCCCTTCCAGTTGCTTTTCTAGATCCTCTGTGATCTTCTCCACCTCCTCTTGGCAATTCACGTGGTCCTCCCTGATTCCAATGATATTCTCCTGGATTACATCTGTATAACTCTGGTCCCCTATCTCTGCCCCCACATACTGCACCAAGTTCTCTATTACGGCCTTGTTCCCATGCTGGATGGCCTTCAGGTACGCCAACTCTTCCTTTTGGGCCTTGAGCATCCGAGCCGAAGCAGCGTTAGTGTTAAAGTGGACCGAGCACTTGTCTGCTTGGGGTTCATAGAGCAGCGTAGGCGAGGGTGACGGCTGCGGTGAGGTCATTGCTGGTGTAACCCCAGCTGGGTTGTTTGTCATCCTTGCAGGTTCATCGCCAGCTGAATGGGAAGTGTTGTTGGTGGCAAGCATTGCCGTGGAAATGTCAAAGCCTGATCCCCAGTCGCCGTCTCCACTTTGGCAGAATATTGGGCTTGCCATGGACATCCAGAGAAAGATGCAGGGCATCCAACAGCGCCACATGGTAACCTGAGAGGGGAGGAGTTAAGTGACATTAAATGACCCATGTGAACGTTGATAAATGTAAATGCCCCCGGAGAACATCTGGATAGCAGTATTTGGCGTTCTGGGTTAGACAGCACATCAGTGTACATACCTTGAGTTGAAGTAGAGCTAAAATAGAAGCTAATTGCTATAACATAGGTATAATGCTAGCATGTATGGTTAAACTATGGACATACTTGTCATTATTTCCTTCATCAGTTTGGACCCTTTATCACAATCGTCTTAGAGAAGATTATCCACAACTTCATGTCAGTTAAATGAAAAAAGTTCGAATTTTTTAAAACATAATGCTTCATTAAAAATGTAGAACATTCACAAATCCAGCACCTGGCAGCAATGAGAGAATACAAAGTATGAAGCCTCATCTGTCCAGTAGCACCATATAAAATAATCAGATCTTCACCGCTCGTCTCTCTAAAGTCATCCGGGATAAACATAGTAAAGTCATGTTTATATGATTCTGCATCGTGAATCCAAATAATGACAGGCTGTTTATTATCTCTATAAACTCGGCGATGTCCAATCTGAAGTACATCCTACAGGATGGTGTGCTCTGCCTCATCTCCGGAACATACCTTTGATTAACTCATGCAAACATTCTGAATAGTTAATAGGCATCGGGACGTCCTGGTGGCTTAGTCAGCAGGCTGAGGTGCATGCCATGAGTTCAAATCTGTCTTATGACCTTTCTTGCATGCCATGCGCTCTCCTTCATGCTTCCATCACAGTGTACTATCCAATTATATAGAAATGTCTTCAAAAGAATTTTTAATATGCCAGCATCGTTGTGGTGCATCAATGCAACCCTACGTGTTATACTCAATTTTCCAACAGTTATCATTTTACATCACCTTATGGTCTCTACCGTTTCCATTGTCTGCATCTTCTAGGGTGCAGTGTTGATACTGTATACTAAATTACCTTAGGAGTATTTAAAGCTAATACACCCACTACAACTGCTTTACAATATCTTTATATAATACACTTTGTTTGCATGTCGTAATGGCTATGGAAGAATGACACGCCGTTAAGATTGGTTCCCTAGAAACCTTGCATTCACTGTGGAATTTTGTGTGCCACCGGGTACAATCTCCCGCGAAAAATAGCACGAACGACGTACGGCACAAAGGAAGCGTGTCAACCAAAACAGGAAGAGCCTCTTCTGTGAACATGTTTAGTCCTCTTCTTTTGACAGTCGTGCTTTTCTTTTTTCACCGAGCTTTGCAAACAAATGCCAAGCGTGTAGCGGTTGGGCTTCGAAAAAAAGAAACCCCATCTCTGTCACAAAGACAAGAGATGTAAAAAAAATAATACCACTGGGAAACTCAAGGGACCACCAAAAACAAAATCTCACGATCTTGTCTGTAGCTGCTTTTATGAAATAACTATAAGGTTGGTCCATGCTGAGAAAACACTAGTCCATCTCTAAATGCCCCAGGATAGCCATGCCTGTCACAATTTTTTTGTTTTCTCCTACAAAATCAATGAAGCTCCAATGAAGCACTAACAAGCTCCTATTGCTCAAGGTTTTTCTTTAAACGCTACAGTTCCTTGAGGGTTGAATCTAGTAGTTATGGTCTTCTGACTCAGAATCCAACCAAAGGTACAATCAATCACCTACAAGCACACAGGTGACCTACTCTGAAGGAAAAGAAGTATAAAGAAACGGGGAAACTTGCACACGTTCAAGAAAAGTGCATAGTGGGCCCATTTGTTGAGCGCACAAACTATCCAATGGCAACGAAAGTATTGTGTTTCTTAACATGCAAGAGAGTGAAGCAACAGGGGGATGGCAGAGACCTCCCTTTCGTCACTTGTCAATAACAGAGCATTACCACCGGTGGACCACTTTAGTGTGCAAAGGGTTGGAAGAGGAAGAAAATACAACGTTATATTATTATAAACTGCCTTCTTCTTCTATGTTGACTTTTTTTTTGGGGGGATAAAAATGCAAAACTCTCCTTTAGAAGTGACGTCTTATCTGCTTTTCGTGATCAGGGTTGGGATACTATTGCACAGAGTTGGGATTTGGTCTTTCTTTGTTTGTGTTTTATGAATGCTATTGCAGACCACATAACTAGGGAGTCTGTGGTTTGCGCCCAGGATTAGTAGATGTGTGTGTTGTATCACACAATGCTCTCAGAGTTGACGTTATCCCACGTAGCGGTCTTTGTGTTGCTCTAAGAATTAGAGGCTTATCCAAAGATCTTTAATAATGCCTACTCACCTCATATGTCTTGTCAACAAATGTGGGCACGGAGATTGAGCTGCTTTTTAAAAAAAAAATCTATTTGCGGAACATTAAAAGTGGGATTTAATCAAAAAAGGGATTTTGTTTTCTCAAAGTGAGAAGCTCCGTCGCTGCTACAGTCAAGCAACAGTCGCGCTTCAACACTTAACACGTTGTCGTCCATGCTCGTCTTGACTGCCCGTCCTAATCAACGCTCTTAAAGGGTTTCTTGGACGTCAACGTGTTAAGTTCTTTTGCTGTCAGAGTACATTAGGTTTCAGCTCCAGTTAGCTAACTTTTGCAACAGACTACTTTATAGCTGAACTGCCATTTTTAATTGACTACCACCAATTGCGATACACGTATCTGTGATAGACGCAAACTAAAAATGGCCAGTTGTATGTACTAATGCAGCTGTCACTCTAAAATTGTCCACTTTTTTTAAAGATGAGCTGTGGCGTGTCCCAAAGTCATAAAACAAGCAACTGCTGGCTGCTCCCTCCCTCTCTCTGTTTCTAATTACTTTAAAAGGTGACCTCACAGACGTTATGGAGGCTGTGGGAATAGTAGTAAACAGAAACTTTTAAACCAGCCCATATTTTCTAGCAGACACACACACCAGAAGCCTGCATAACGTCAGGGTAATAGCTTTGTTCGTTCCGTCTGATTGACATGTGCATTGCGGAAGATGGGCTGATATCACTCGTTAGACCGATACAGATTTAATTCTGTTTTTCCTGAGGTGATGCACGCCACGATGAGGACGTGCATTTCCCGGCTTATAGCGTACAAAAAAGAGAATACTCTATCATGTTAAACATTTCATATGAAAGGGGTTTACTGTAAGGATAATATTACATGTATAATTTACTCACGAATACAATGCTTTCACAAACAGCTTGGTACTCAGGACCAGGGGGTATTAAATATGCATAAAGAATCTTGATTGTTTCTCTCAGCCACATTCAAGTCTAAAAATTAAATTTAATAATTTAAATTACTTTTTTTTTTTTTATTCCTTACCACATGAGCGTCAAGTTTTGGTTTATAAAGACATATTTACAATATATTGATTTGACTTTTTGACTTTAACTAATTTAGCAGTAGGTTGGTGGGATCCAATAGGAAAACACACCTGCAGGTGAATTTAATGTACAACCAATTTGATAAAATAAGATATAATAATATATATAAATTGAATCGGAGATTTTAGCAACACAACTTTTGTTTGAATATCGAGACCAGTCCTTCTTTTGAAATACTACAACACAGAATGAGGCCGAAAACAAAATTGAACAATTAATCTGACATTTATTGCTTTCTTACATTCTTAGTTTCAAAAAACGACGCCTTGTGGAATATAGTTGTAGAAGTTCTTCTCGAAAATAAAAGGCGCGAGTCAAAGGACCTGCTTGCAGCACACACTTTTCTCTGTCTCAGATTGGCAGGGGCGACTGCCTTTGTCTTTGGAAAATGTCACATTTTCCTTATTGCCTTCATATGGTTTGCTTGAAAGGTTGTTATACACTCTCTGGCTTGCCATGCTTTTGTTGCTTTGTTGAGAATGTTCCATCACTGTGTAGTGGCTTATAGGCTGTTGGCTTAAAATAGAAGAAGCTTGTCTGCAAAGGGAAAGCAGTCCACTGTGACTATCTCAGAACATCATTAGGGGAAGATTGCAAATGTCGTCTAAGGCTATCCATAATCCTTAAACAAGTCCTTGTTTAGTGACAGAAAAGGCTTGTTGATATTGGAACTAACTAGGTCAGAATGCACAGCCCACTCACATAGTGGTGTAGTGTTAAAACAAGTATGGGCAATGTGCGAAATTGTGGCCAAAAGCCTTGTCGCTGCAGGGCTTTTAATTTGAAAGAGATGCATTGGCCTATGGGGAAACTCCAACACTCGGCCAACCAATAGTGTAACTTCATCACTCAGTCACTGAGTCAGTCAGTGACTCAGTGAGTGACTCAGTGACGGACAGACATTCACGTTTATGGGGCTGGCCCCGCCGTTGCCTTCCAGCCAAAAAAAAAACATTTTGTATTTTCATGATTGATTGATAGATTGATGGATTGACTGCCTGATAAGCTACATTTTACAGAGGTTGAAGAATGGGAATATCTCTGAGACAGTGGGCAGAATAAACCTAGTTGGTTTCTTAGTTACATTAAACTATGTAGTTGGATTTAAATTGATGAACTATTCAAAATTACAGGAAAATTAGTCGAGACAAATTGATTATTAAGACTGTTTCAGAAGGCATTGTTGTGATCATTTAATAGGCAGAAGCATGGATAACAATTCATAGTGGTGCAGTTGGTTGTAGACTGGCTTCTAATTCTCAGTGGCCGGTAGAGATAGCCACAGGCCACCCGTGGCCAAAGAGCGTTTACATGCCAAGTGAAGCAACCTAATGGGGAAACTAGGGAAACTATGTACAGCCTCAGGTCTGAAATCTGCAGTAGTGTATTGTTTGTACTGACTTTCATACAAAACTTGTCTTCCTCCTCTCATGCACTGACCATTTCCAAGTGTAGAAGCTACATGGTTCTTCTGGTAAGAAACACTGTAAACTTCATGTTAGCAATCCTAATGACCAATCAAATGTAAACGGATTCACGTGTTTTTGCAGTCACTGTATAGACGTGGGTCGGAGATATAGAGCTCTATTGGGAGTGTTTGTGAAGGACTGCAGTTCAGCCTCGTCCTGTGGCCATCCTGTTATAGCCTCAACAGGTGTGCATCACAGGTCACATGACTCAACCGATATAATGTTGCTATGACAACAAGCGCTTTGGCAGTAAAGCATTCTGCTTTCTGTCAAAATAGATTAAGCCTAGCAAGGTCAATGTTGATTAAAGTGATGGAAAACCCTGTAGGCTAGAAACACAATGGCATCATTAACAAATGGACAGAAAGACAAGTAGTTAGAAAGTCACACGTTGGCATGCAGAAACACTCTTTCTCTGTCTCTCTTTTACACACACACACACACACACACACTTAATATAGAAAAAAGCAAATATCCACACATATTAAATCATTTTAGAATCACACGATAGTTTAAAGAACTGTATATAGTGATTTTAAATCCCACCTGAATTGATTGAGCAATATTCACAATCAGCTTTTCTACTCTTACCAGCAGAGTGCATGAAGACGCAACAGCCTTCAGTCCAACAAGCTATGGCCAAGATAAAACCTTTATAACTCTAAAAAAAAACTAAAAAAAAAAAACTTACCTAACTCCAGTAACTTTTCACAGTTAACTTCTCAGTCACTTCCAGTTTTTTTCCATCGAGTAAAAAAGATTAAAAGGGTTCAGGGGATGCCATTCACAAGCGCAGAGAGCAAACGCTCACTCCGTTTCCTTCTTCATTTCAGGGGGAAAAAAAAATGTAGACGCACGCACACGCAATTAGGGTTTGGCTGGAGAGCGTGGTCGTCTGTGTGCCCCTGTCTGCTCTTGGGGAGGGGAGGGGATGTTTGTAGAGAGGGCTGAAACTCAATGATTTCTTTCTTTGCAATGGAAAGGGGCTGGTGAAAGGAGGGCTAAACAGTGAGCGTAATCTAGTTCACATCTGTGCACTCTGATGGGGGACAGATGAGGTATGAGCGTTCCTTAGTAAGGGAGAAAAACCTTTTATGACCACACCGGATATCCATTTCCTATGTTTTCTAGAGCGAAAGATACTTCTGAAATATGCGTTAAAGTAAATTGATTTATGAAAAGCAACACGGGCCTCTGTTTTAAAACAGTTACCCCGAGCCTTCTAGGGCTTTAACAGTGTGTAGTTAAGACAGTGAGTTTTGTTGCTAAAGCGGTTTGGTTTTCAGGGGTTGTTGTTTTCTTTGGCTGCGCTTCGCAACATCTATACAAAAAGAAAATTGTAACCTTTCCAGGAAAAGATCAGATAACGCGATTTAATTGTAGCCGTTTTTGGAAAATGTTGTTTTAAGCATGGGAACACATGGGGGGGGGTCTCACTGTTCAGATATGACTGGGTTGAACTAGATTTACAACCTGCATGCTCAGCATTTATTGTTTTGCTTGCATCGAGATATTTCACATTTTATATTCCATACAACTGTTTCAGTTATACAGATTTTTTTCTGTCCTGAAATAGTCTCATCTTTTTTCAATCTGTCCCTTCAGAATAAACATATTCCCGGAAAGGTGCAAATAGGCAAGTAACTTTAGCTCTAGCAGGTAAGAATGCAAGAAACCTGCTGACAGCAACCAGTAATGCATACCAGATTTTATTTGAAGAATCAATGATATCAATGATAAAAATACAGTAGAATAATGTTACACAAGAGGCTGTGTTTAAAATGAACTATTCACATTCCACAGAAGTCTTTCAACTGTAGTGTACCAAGCTTCTCTTGTTGTGTTATAGACCAATGTATATAACATGACCAGAGATGTTCCATCTCATTATCAGAGGCTAAGTACATTAGTGATTTACTTAAGTACAGTTCTGAGGAACTTGTGCTCTGCTTGAGTATTTCCATTTTAGAGGACTTTATACTTTTTCTCCAATATATTTCAAAAGGAAATATCCTACTGAAGTTCCAGTGACCTTGATTTTGCATACAAAACATTAGATTAGATCATGAAAATGATCCACTTTCAATGTTTGAGCCTGTCAACTTTAAGAGGAACTATTCAGTCAGCACTAAGTGAACATCAACCTCTTTAACATCACTTTCAGAGGTAATACATCAAGGAATGAAGGCTCCCGAGCGCTGAAATATGAGAGAAATGCAGAATGTGTACTTTTACTTTTTATACTTAAGTATAATTAATGTCAAATACGTTTTTTACAAATACTTTCATCTAAGTAGCAATGTGAATGGAGGACCTTTACCGTTACCTGAATAATATTCTATCAGGGTATTTCTACTTTTTTAAGTTTTGTGTACTTTGTCCACCACTGGCAATCATCAACAATGTAAATGAGACTATTCTTGCAATTTTCTCAAAAGACCTGAAGAGCAATTAAACCGTGTGGCATCCTGGTGGCTCTACCAAGGTGATGCCATAAAACTCACAATATCATGGGTATGTTATCCCATCTCTATTCCGTGTCAACTTTATTTGACTTGAAAGATATTTTTTCCTTTTTTCTATCCTCTCCACAACTATTTCTAAGGTTTTGTGGCTTTATTTGACAGTTTGTTGTCAAATAAAGCCACAACACCTTAGAAATAGTCTTGAAAAAGGAAATAAAATGTATGCTTTGGATCCAAGCATGTCACCCTAGTATTGCAGTCGGCCAGATGTTCTTTGTCAAACAAGCCGGTGGAAAGAACACTCAGCCATATTTGGTCTAAATGCATGTCCAAGATGCTCCATCATGGCCCAAAGGACAGGCTCACACCGTATGGAATCTGTGCTTTTCCATTCTTAATCTAAACAGGGTCTAACAGCTGCTAGTGGCATCTTTGACATCTTCAGTGAGCGTTGCATAGTGTGGCCAGTGATGGGGTCGGGGAAGAACTGTTTAGATATAGCTGTATTGAGAGTTGTAGCAAATCCAGTCGTCTGTTACAATTAAAGGTCTATCGAAAACCCAATAATATTTCTGTTTGAGGAAAAGATGTTGTTGCAAATACTGTATACATTTTAATAATGTTCAATTGTGTGCTATACGCAGACACGGAGAAAGGGAGAGGGTTATGGTTCACTTATCTATCGCATACTCTCTAGCAATAGTTCAAAAGCTTACCTTTAAAATGTCAAGCACAACTTCTATACGATACTCAAATATCCCTCCTGAAATTCTATGAAAAATTTTAATTTACAGAAGTTTTCTTTTGATATTTAGGAAAAGCGTGTTTTTTTTTCCCTCATGGTCATTCATGACTCACGACTCCATGAATTTGTAAGAGCACTATCGCTACATGCTAGTTAGTTGTCTTCCCCTTTCTTTATGACACTGTAGCCCGGTTTTCTCTCTCTGTGGTATTAATGCGCAGGCCAGCATATCATTCTAACTTCTGAATTAGGCCTCTATGTGATGGATTATGGCACAAGGGATAGTTACATCACATCCTGTGTGTTGGTAAATATCCACCCTCAGTTTTTATTTGCGCCCTCCTTCCTTTCCCCCTTTTGCTTCTGTTGTGCACTGAGTAATAATCTCGTGTTAAATCAAAGGCGAATCTCATTCAAAATGAAAACAAAACATTAATTCACGCAGCGAACCACTGGAGTGTTGACAAAATACACAGTCAATTAGAGTGTGACCGTGAATATATTGACCGAACCGTTTCAGTGTTTGACCAACATCCTGTGCACGCCTAGGGCTGTTATTGACCAAGGCCAAGGACTCCGTGCTCTCTGTAGCCTCTTATCCAAAGCAGCGTCAAGCAATGAGTGCCAGAGTGGCTGTTGCTGATAAACTATGTTTATTCAGCAAGGTTTATATCAGGCTTTCTTGGCCCTCAGAAGTTGTTTGTTTAGCCACTTTACACACCTTTATTCTTTCAAGCTAGCTAGAGCTTTGGGAGCAACAGGCGGGGATTTGTGATCATTTGTTTTGTTAAATTACAATAGACCACACTGTAAGCAACAGTTAATAAATCTGCCACTAGAAATAATTTCTATATAAAATTTAGTAAAAAATGTAATTGTTCTCCAAAAATGTGACATAGGCCGTGTTTCAGGTCCGCTAGTGATTTCTTTGTTACATAGCGTGATGTGGTACCAGCGTACTTTGTTTATGGGCTTTCATGTGATTTAAAAAAAAATGCAGCCTATAGCAATTTTGAGAGAGAATATTGAGATTCTTTTTCTGATTGTGTAGGTTTACATACGTTTGGAGCAAAGTGAGATGCAGTGACCGTTGGTTTTATGAAACATCATCGATGAAGCAGCCAGATATTAGGCTGGTGTATCATAAGTACCGCAATAACAAAGCAATTGATGACATTTTGGTCCGAGCTGATCGGTATGATAGGAAAAGATAGGGAAATGAGGTCTAGGTTGAAGCTGGACGGAATTATCCTTTAACCATGTTTGTAACCACTACAATATTACATAGTGATTATTACATTGCACTTACTGCGTCCGTTTTTAAGAGATATTAAAATTTGACAAAAAGCTTGCTCTTCAACTGAACAAAAATGTTTCCTTTTAAATACGATTGACTGCAGAGATGATCTTTCTGCAGAGACAATATCCTATCAACCAGTAAGACCAGTGTGTAACAAGTTAATTTGGCCTGGCAAGCCCTAGTTGGCCATAGTCGCATCCCCGGTGCTGTTACAGGTCAATTGGCTGTGCACTAGCTGTCTGGATCATGTTGTGTGCGTCACAACAGATGCCATCCTAGAACAGAGAAAAAACAGACCTCCATCCATGCCCCATTATGAAAGTCAACCAGCAGGAAATGAGATGACCCTGGGATATTCCCAACACTGCTCAATCACATTGACACTAATTTGGACCAATGGAAGTACAAAGTATCTTTACCTATCAAAAACAATATCATTTAGCATTCCAGTTCCCTTTGCTTATGTTTAATGTAATTAAATGTTCTTGGAAAAAATATTATAAGGATGGTTATAATGAAAGTCAAAATTAAATCAGACAAACATAATTAGCCATTTTGTATGCTTCCTGCTGCTTACCTCCATCCTCTTACAACTATGTCATCACTTACTGAACCCCAACTAAACAGAATTAGCCATAAATTAAATGATAGAAACAGATATATTGTATTATGAATTAACTTAGCTGGTCATAGCACAGTGTCAGAGGAGCAAAGTAAGCCTACGAAAGCTCTCAGCTGCAAAGCCAGAAATATTTATTTAATATAAAATCAGTTTGCATCACGCTTGCACCACACACTCACACACAGTTTTAACATGTTTTCATCTGCAATACTCATTATTTGGACTGTCCAGCTCTCAATAAAGCATTACAACACCAATTCTGCTGAAGTTAATCTAAATGGTAAACGATGAAACAGAAGATACCGTGTGGTATTTGCTGTGCAGGATAACCTTGCTGTACATAAATGGCTACGGCAAATGACTTCTCTGGCAAAGAGAATGGATTTGATGGATTGAGATGGAATTAGATGGAGAGAAAAGACCCCAGTGAAACCGCTCAAAGACTTGCTTATAAATCCTTGAAGTACCTCAAGTGAATTATAATTTAAAACTTGGATGTCTTTCACAGTGTTGCTCACTAATCATTAAATTCAAGGGGGACAATGCAATGTGACTCCTTGCTTACAACTTCCTGCGGTTCTTCAATTGATTTATGTGGTTAAAGGGGTGTGTTGTTCCAACGGGAGGGACCTACACACTGTTGGAGAGGCACCAAAAGACGCTTTGGTCACCTCGACAACGCAGGGAGGTGTGGAGCGAGTGGGATGTCATATGTCATAGCAACTCCTTTCAAAACATGTTTGGTCGTGACAGTATGCTAAGCTGGGGTCCACGCGAATGTCCGCAACCGTGTCGATATCGTCGCTTTAAAAAGAGTCAAATAAATCTACGACCGTCGGGACCTTTTTCTTTGGACGGGGG
>OMKK01029576.1:0-16683 GCA_900302305.1 Polymixia japonica | reverse complement strand
CAGTTTCCTGTCGGGGGAGGGGTGGTAGGTTGTTTCTGGAACTCACCCAGTGACCTCTGATGTTGTTGCATTAGAGCCCTTAGATCTTCAACATATTAGGGTTCAGTTGAACTAAGTGAACTGTCGCCGGTTTTGCCCCGGCTACTTTGTAGGTCTCTCCCAACAGCCTAACAGTGAAAGATGAGCTCTTTTACTCGCACAAAACACTCTCGCTTTTTCTCCTCCTGCCCTCCCTTCAGCGCGCCCTCCATGCCCACCCACTAGGAGAGGTTTGGTGCAACCTCCTCTTGTCTGACCTCTCGGTGAGGTCACTCATTTGTTTGATGCGATAGTGTTGGTAACACACGCCTCTGGCTCCAAGAGCCTGCTGTAGTCCTCGAGGTAAATAGGAGAAATCAAACGGGACAGGAAATAGCTGTAAAGAAAACAACCTTCAACAACAGTTGGTGTTCATTTGTCATGGTCAAGCCTAATAAAGCTCAAATCGCAAAGTAAAACTCTCTTGAAGTTCAAGCACTTTGCTTGAAGTTTTCTCTTTCTTCACTTCCATTTTCTCACCCTTTAAATCTCCTATAGTATGGAAATAACACGCATGGCTCTAATTTTGGCACTGTTTCTTATCTTCTTTTTTGTTCTCTCTGTCTTCTCCTTCCCTTGCAAATATCCATGAAGTTAAGGGGATATTGTTACAAGAGTGATAACGAACCTTTAGGCTGCAAATGTATTATTAAGTTATACTGTACTGTACTAAAGAACTGAGTCTGTTTTACCATATAAATCACAGCTGGAGATTCACTTGCTAAGATAGCTTGATTGAAGTTGGACTTTTTGATCTTTTTTTATGATGACGGTACATGTTTGATCTTCTCTATAGATCTACACGGCAAATATCATTTGAGGATCCATACTGAGCCACGAAGCAGTACGCTTTAGATTTGGAAATACTGTTTGATTTGTTTCCGCCAGTGGAAACAAAAGAACTCAAGGAAGTTGAGTAACTATTCTTCAAAAAAAACATACAGCAGAAATACAGATAAGCGCTTTTTAAAAAAAAAAATATTTGTAGGGTCGGTGAGGCGCTAGCTTGTTTGAGTCGGGCTCTCTTTCACTCTCTCAACGGTAATGAAGAAGGTGAGAGAAGGAGGAAAGTAACAGTTGGGCAGTTAGTAATGGGAGCCCTTAATCAATACCAGTATTATGTGTCGAATTAAACGTTGGGATTCCAGAGGTGCAGATTCGGTCCTGACCTAACATGAAGGTTTTGAGACGAAAAAAAGTTAAAAGCGCCATCCGGTTCTTTCCGATAGCTCAACGTGATTTGATCCTGAAAAGATATTGTTGGGATTTTTCTGAAGTGAAGTCAACTCTATTTCGGCTGTTTTGGTTGAAGTTTAGGCACATTGCCATTGGCATTCAGATCACACCAATTCCAAATGCACTCAGGACGGCTCCGAGGGAATCGGGCTGTCCTTGAGGCACTCGTCGGTCTGCCTTAATAAGTGGATTTCCACACATTACATACAATTCTCGTGAGGCTTATGTGGGAGAATAATATTTCCGGAAGAGGTGCACTCAAGTCCCAAATTGAATTTGAAACGTTACATTGACTTTAAATAGGGGCTGTGGCATGTGTGATGCCCAGGAAATAAGAGTTTGCTCCACTAAGCAGCCAAGCACCAGTCAGATCAAATAAAGGTACCGTTCTGAATTTGCCACGCTCAGGGATGGTCTCAGATAAAAGGGTAACACTGTGTATGGCAGATTGGTTAAAATGCATTACGGTTAAACTGCTAATATTCAATATTTTTGATGTTTTCTCTTCTTTTCACATGCACACACACACACACATAAACACAAAACAGTACAATCACTACCTGCTCATTCTCATGAGACATCATCTATGATATTTCGTTAGATTTGATGAGGGTGGCTCAAGATCTTCCTTGATTGCGTTGTTGCATAGACAGTAACACTTTTGTACAGAATTATACAAAAGTTATTTACAGGGACACTTACTGTAATTACAGGGGTCAAACAACGGAGACAAAGACGTGGATTGACAGTATACACACCACAGACTGGATTTCTTGTACCTTAAGAGGAGCTTCCTTATTTAAAGCTCGTATGGCTGTAGGAACAAAGCTCTTGCTAAAACAGGCCTTATACCTGTGGCCAGAAGGAAGGGGGGGTACCGTGCTGGTAGAGTGGGTGGTCTGGGTCATGTGTGATTGTGAGTGCTTTGCGGATCAGGGATGAGGTGACACAATCGGATAAGTTGGGGGTGGGAATACCAATGAGTTATAATGCTACGGCACAGGAGAAGAAGAAGATGGGGTTGGACAGGCAGGCGATTTAGTTTACGGATGGCTGTAAGTCTCTGTTGACAATGCTTGGAAATGTCCATGGTATGCTGATTGATGCTGAGGTTATTGTCTTGTGTAGATGATAATTTGTAAGTAATTTCTTTGAAATGTC
This sequence comes from Polymixia japonica, assembly GCA_900302305.1. Classification (NCBI taxonomy): domain Eukaryota; kingdom Metazoa; phylum Chordata; class Actinopteri; order Polymixiiformes; family Polymixiidae; genus Polymixia; species Polymixia japonica. Next base: position 14,208 of record OMKK01029576.1, on the reverse strand, counting down.
TTAAACATTTCTTAAACATTTCTTAAAAATGACTCCAAATTACCCTCACATTTACCATGAAAGTTCTTGGAAATTAATGTAATTACAATTAATATCATGGTAATAAATACATTACTACCAACAAAATTTGCACTATCCCTCCAGTTGTCCAGTATCCTTGAGTCTGAGAAAGGTGCTTTTAAATCTAATCTATTATTATTATTGTTATTATTATTAAAAGAGTTTAGCAGGGCATCTTAAAAAGACAGATGGCGTCTTATATATCACGCTGTCAAAATATTTGATTTTGTCTCTCCATTCTTTCATTTATTTGTTTATTTTTAAAGATCTGACTAAAACTGTCAATTTTTGAAGTGGCCTAATTCTCTTTTGCACTTAGGCCTGCTTCTAACAAAAACAGTGGCGGAGAAAAATATTTCCTAATACTTTAGTAAAAGTGTATTGGCTTTATTTAACTCTTTATAAAGGTATTTCCCCACTCAATTTCTTTCTCTTGGGAAAGTTTTCTATTACGTATTCAGTGCAATATTTTGATCAATACATGCTAATGTAGCAGATTCACTTGTTAATTAATAATTAAATAATTACGATTCCTTAGAGTATCGACATCAAAATAGTCTCAGATGTTGACTGGCACGCTCAATTTGCAGAACAAAAGTGCTATTGACTGGTGGATATTGGACCTTGAAGTTTCCTAGCTAGCTGACAGTGATGAGCACGCTAGACTATGGCTGCATTCCAGGTGATCTGACTTCCATCCATCTGACTAATCTAACAGGGCCTGGATAAGTATTCCATCCTCGATCCTATGTCAACCCTGTGATAGAATAAGCCCTTCCTTTTATTCAGGTTTTTCTTGATTAAAAGTGGCATGTTGAGTGGTTTGAAGACATGACTAAAATAAGCAAGCTAGGACTTGATGACACTAACATTATTATTAAATAATGTTGGTTAAATGATGTTGAATTGTTGGGAGAATATTTAAGAAATTTCCAAGAAATTTTGGCGTAAATGTAGAGGTAATTTGGAGTAATTTAAAAAATATTAAAAATTAAATCATTTCAATTACTTGCTAATTATCACCTACTTACCTGGAAATTGCCGACCTGGAAAATGCTGCATAAAATATATCTCTGTCACTGTAAAGGGATGCTGGAGCCCGAATATTGGAATAAACTGGTATTTATTAGTTTCAAGCATTGTTGAACGTGAAATCAATCAGCATCGATATTGTTTGATTCAAATGACCAACAAGGAACCTCAGCCCCTAACTGAATGATCAGTTGGTAAACAGATCCAGAACGTTATATTCTTGCGTTTATGTCTTAGTTGTAGATCCTGGTGACGTTTCCCTGTTAGACTCTATCGGCATATACATTAGCTGTGCCCACAACCAAACCAATCAACTCCACCTGCTTTTTTTTTTTTGCCTTCGTTTGGGGAGACAACCCCGCTGAAGTGATTCGGTAATTTTCTTCTTCTTGGTTGCCTCCCAAAGTGAAAGGGCGAAGGATATAACATGAAACAGGAGATAGACAGATATATAGTCTGTCAACTCAAAGAGCCTCTGTTGGGCAATACGGGTCAGACCGAACTGAGAGAGAGAGCCTTTGTAGGTATTGATGACGTGGGTACATTTGTGTGTGTGTGTGTGTGTGTGTGTCCCAAATTGCTGAGCGATCACTCTGTAGTCTATTACTGGATGATGAGAAGGCTGCTGAGATACTGCCACTACCAGTAATACTTTTGACTCTGCTGAATGTAAAAGCGACTACAGTACAGTATATGCACTTTTCTGCTTCAGCGCCTTTTATATACACTCTTATTGTGAATGGGAACTTGGGAAAGTGAGACAGGAAATGAAGTGTCATTGGTGTACAATTCACACGGCAGAAATGAGATCGTGCGATTCAAACCGGAAAGTTTCAAATTCGATCCAAGCGTATTCTATTTCGGCATAGTTGTAAGGCATCAACCGTTTTGCCTGTTTTGACCAAATTTACCATCAAATTTTCAATTTTCAGCGTCTTCAAGATGCCTTTGAAGGAACCTGATCTTGAAAGACTATAGGTGCCTTTGGTACCTTAAGCTTTTTTTCTCACTAATTTCCCCGATCGTAGGGCCTGACAGTCCGGATTGATTATCCTGTAGTGTGAAATGGTTTAAGACTCGAGACTTCGCTGCCGCAGAGAGGGAAATGATGCTTGAAAGGTACCATTTTAAGTAGAAATGACTGCACCGCTCCTTAAGAGAGGCGTTGATAAATCCAGCAGCTATTATAATTGAACTATTGAATTACAATTCAGATATTATAATTTGTGTTGCAGCCTAGGGGCCTTGTTTCTGTGAGATTTTATGAATTGTGAGACCAGACGCTGAGAACAATCATCAAGTCCAGTTTTTAAGTCTGAGCTGCCTTCCTCGGCAACGACTCCCCTAGTGAGTGTCCAGTTTTCCATAAAATTAATAATCTACCTCTTGTCTGATTACCACCATACTGAGATAAACCCACAAAAAACAGTCAAAGATCTTAGTTGGTGAACTGTCCATTGCTGTGCGCTCTCATTTCCTAGTGAGGCCTGAGATTTAATTGGCAGTGATGCTCATAGCATCCCACTTCATTAAATGTGACGCCGAAACCCTGGTAATGCATCATAAACCAAGATTGAATTAGCCGTTTGAGTGATTGACCATTGAGTTACTGTCGTTTTCCTGATTCTGTTCCTCACGTTGTCTTTTTGTCTTCCTTTACGAGTTTCCTGCTTCCTTTACAAGTTTACAAGCCCTTTATTTATTTGTTTCCCTTTCGCTGTGGTTTCAAGTTGGAATGAAAAGTTACCAAATAGTTTGACATTTTTTGCAAACAGCTTTGGGTTTCACTTGGCCCTTATTTATCCTTGGGAGAATTGCTCTCAGATACTGTTTATGCTTCTGATAAGTGCCACATTTTTCTGTTCTCGAGTCCAACAGCAGTATACCTTGTATAGATTAAGTAACTGTTTAGGTTAGGTGCCCAGCCAATAGAATTTGACTCAAGGATGAAGCATTGATAACAGGACACTAAGGACACACAGCCTGATTCAGTTGGTTATACATGATGAAATGTAAAGAGCCAAAGTTCCAACATTTCAAGGAGAATTCAAGAAGAATGAGGAAGAATGATTTTTCATAATGTCATTTATGTCTTTGCATGTGTTTAATGTATGCAGTGTCTTAGCTTCGCCTCACTGCGGCTGAACTCCATGGAAATGTGGCCTTCGAAATGAGTCAGTCTTGTTAAGTCACTGTCAATCAGTCTTCCAAGGTTAACAGCTTCCCTTTGGCCTGCTGTAAAACCATCTCCAAAGATTGGACACATTTTATGGAACATTTGATCACTAAGTTGAACTGCTGAAGCCATATGCTTAATTGAACACATGATATACTGTACTGTTGTAAAGCCACATGGCCCATTGTTAGGGGTGAACAAAATGGCAATTTTCACAAAACCACAGAGCTGCCTTGTAGCATTTTCCTATTGTAGTCTTTTGGCATCAGCTTAACTGGAAGGAACGCCAACATTGAAGCGTTATGGGAACGGACTAAGAGGTTTGGTTCACACTCGGAAATAGACGTACCGGCGTGTACTTAAGAGTACAAGCGCTTGTCGCTGGAGGGTCGTACCCTTTTGAGGGACAATTGTGTAGCTTTAGTGCCAGTTGAAATCACTTCGTACCCTTTCTGTAAGTCAAAAGGTGCACTTCTGGCCTCTTAAAGACCAATATTGTACCTCTAGGGAACGTTCTTCAAAAGTGTACCTGTAAGTACACAACTGTTCTTGTCTCGTACGTCCGTTTTTTGAGCGTGTTCCAGAGCTGAACTCTTCACCAACTCTTAAAGCGTTTCCATCTGTCACTGCCTACTTGCTTTTCTTTGTAACAGTCATCCTGCACAAAGAGAGTCGCTGTAAAATATATATTTTATTACTAATGCATTTCTCAATGAACTAGGTTTCTCCTTTATACCCTTGTCCTGTGGGATCAGTTATGCAATAGATGGCCTATAAAGTATATGGTCAACAGCCCTCTGTCTGTATGTACTGTTCTGGGTCAAGGGCTCAGCTCAGGACAATGCTGTCTTGTTCCTCTCAGATTACTGTGCCTAGTTACAAAACAAGCTGATGGCATGGATTTAGCCAGGGTCAAACCCTCTCGTCCACCTCCATAGATCAAATTCCATGTTGACTGCAGAGAACTATTATTTATGGCTTATTCCTGGTGGACAATGCATGTACTAGCCACTGGTTGAAAAGTCCATAACAATGGCCATCATTTGATAGTTTTCTACGTGTGCTATGCAGTGCATTTTTGTACTTCTACCCGACTTCTTATGCCATAAAGATGTCTGTTCTACATGAGGTTGCTTTGCGCTCACATTATGGTGATACAAGAAAATGGAAAGCAGAATTCACTATTCCTTTTATAGAAAACCTAGACATTCTGGTGAATGGAAGTAAGTGGACATGACAGTGTTAAAAACTGGTGCTTGGGTATTGTCATTTTAGCCTTTAGGCTTGTGTTGAAAGTGCATGGGACCCACTTTTCATCTATTAAGGTGATTGATGGCTTCTAGGATACTGTTTAGGAGGTAAAAGGCATATCAAACAGGGACATTGCTTATTCAGTAATTTTAGAATATATTCCCGTTTACTCAAAAAAGTGTTTTACAATTTTACAAAAAAGTGTTCTCATGCTATTTGATCCATGGTGTTTTATAAATATTTGTCTGATGCAGTAACCAATTAGAGTTGCCTCAGCTAGTTGCTAGAAGGTAGTAGTTTGCAATGGCTATCATTTCATGAAAGGGTTTATATCAAAATAGTTTTCAGGTAATGTCACGTTATCTCTAGTTTATGAACAGAGGTTTTTGGTTGGTTTCAGTTTCGGTTCAGTTGCCATTTTCCCTGAGCTGTCAGCTTGCGTGACCGTGACTTGATCGACAGCCTTCACCTGAATGTGCACACGTACTGACAAACACTGACTGCAACAAGCACAGTATGATGACCCACCACTGCTCCTATACAAAAATGGTGTAGAGCATCAGGAACCTTACCTTATCTCAACCAGCCCTACGACTAATGCAACATTTTTCATTATTTTCAGAAATTGTTATCCACGCAGCATTCTACAATTAAGAAATACAAATACACCATCATAGGAGGACTGCACTGAGTGATGGATTAGTGTTTGTCATTCGGTGGAAGTTTTTTAAGTTCATGGTCTAATTATTTGGTGCTTGAACTGATAGATCGCAAGCTTCTGTTAGGATGTGTCAATTATCTTGCCTAACTAGCTAAATTATCTTGGTATTTGTCGCACTGCACTGAGCCCTCGTCTTGTGTCTTTGAGAAAAAGGCGTGACACTTATGCCAACAGAAAACCACTTCATTAGTTTTGAAGCTTTGAAGCTTGGCCTCTAACACATCAAATAGGCCTACACATAACTTTTGTAAAGTGGCAATAGATCCACAAGCTTGCTGGTGCTTACTGCTGGGAACATGGAGATATATTATCTGACCAGGGTTTTGAAGAAAGAGGATCCAACCTCCCTTTGCTTCAGTTTTTTGACCTAGACAAAGGGAGGCTAACCAGCCACTGTCAGCCATTAAACTCTTCTCTGGTGAATTACTGCTACACCATTACAGCTTGCTTTAATAATTTTATTGGTATTTAAATTTGGGTATAGGAAATTCTTAATACAATATGATGTGAATACAATATGTACTTGAATGAGTTTTGCCCGTGTTTCAGCTTGTACATCTCTAGACTTCGTAAAGGTACATGAGGCAGTCAGCAAAGACAGTACAGTGTTTCTTAGTTAGGTATCTATAGAGGACTTTCTGGAACAATATGCAGCTCTATGCAGTCTCCTAATTCATTCTCATCGCAGTAAGTGAAAGAGAAAAAAAGGCATTGGAGTCGCTGAAAGGGAAAGTCAATGAGGAATCTCCAAAGATTTATAGCTTGCTGCAAATAGATTACCGGCCATCCACACTAGTTTTACAACTGTAGGTTTAATGAAGTCTGTGGGTTTTCCTACAAATGGGCCTGACTGCCAGGCCATTGTTACCCTCACCATCCTTACTTTAAAAAAAGAAAAACCCTTATGACACTATAAAATACAAATTTATGATGACTTGCCGACTTCTAATCCCTTTACCTTTTTAATATTTGAAGGACCACACATTATCAATCCTAATTTCCTGTGGAAAAGGTAAAAATTGTGATCAAATAGAAATCTGAATTTGACAGTACTTGATAAATTACTTTTCCAAATAAATTAGAATGACTGTCTAATGTAGTTGGTCTAATGTAGTTTAAATAATTGCTGCAATATGTAGTTAAATCTTGCTATTCTTTTGTAATAAATTATACAGCTTATTGTATACATAATTATGCGAGTGATGAATGCATGCTGTCGTAGCATACAAACAAAGTGCGCATGTGAACAAAGAATACTTTATGTGATTTGAGAATACTTCTGCATGGAAGCCGATTGAATGATTAACCAATCATAGATCTCAGAATGAATGTAGGCCACAGAACCAACAACAACTGCCATTTTGAAAAACATTAATCACAATCTGTGAGAAGTCTCCATGCTTCGGTAGTGTGACAAATGCACCTATTAGGTACTAATTAGGCCTAGATTGAGGTGATGGAAAACAGCGGCAGAGTGAAGGATGTCGTCCCTCAGTAAGGAGACACGGGGGGCATGACAAATCATTTTTTCAGCCTCTCGGGCTGGTTGATGGCTGACATTTTGATAGCCACAAGTGTTCATCATCAATAGAGATGTTTTCTAACATCCCACAGCAGTAATTTCTCCCAAGAAAGAGAAATTAATTAAAGACAGAAAATGCCTCAAAACATTGTGAGAATGCACTAAACTATTTTCCAATCCTTGAGTTGTTTTATAAGTAAAATGAATAATAATGAATGTATTTATCACCTGAAACATCATACTTTCATCTGCAATAAGGGTTATAAAGCAGCACTCCCACTGATAAACTATTAGTACTAGTTTAGTCTAAGTATCTGTGCACATTTTGCCACAGTTTAGTGCAGCTCCTCATAAAAGTAAAAGCATTACAGTGCACAATATATGGTGTGCATTTGAAATTATACTCATCTATTTCTGATTTAGGCCTCTATGTGAATGCTCACCTTAGAATCTAATGTAAGGCTTAGATTATGGCACAAGGGATAAGTTACATCACATCCTGTGTATTGGTAAACATCTTACTTCATGCTTGCCATGATTTGGATGGGTTTTCTATGGCAGCATAGTGAAAACTGCAACGCTAGTCTAGTTGCTAGCTAGCGCTTTGGAATGACGTGGACTGCTGTTTTACTGTGACTTAAAGTACCAAAGTAATAGTTGGGGAACAAAATTGACCTCTTTACCCTTGGATTTATTCAGTCAAGATTACTGAGTCTGACTCTTTTGGAAGTACTTAATAGCGAACATTTATTCTTTCATCTGCTCCAAATGGCGCTACTCGGAAACAGTTTTTTACTAAAACGCTACCGCTGTGCAGTGTGGCGAAGTGAAAGCACACGAGACTCCCTGCAGAAATCCATTATTCTGAAAGCAAGCGTGGCAAAGACCACGGGCAGGTGGTACGGGTAATTCCACATCTCTCGTGCCCTTCCAGTGAAGATGCCAGTTTGTATTACCTCTCTGGTAGACGAGCACACGGGTGTAGTCTCTCTATCAGCAGATTTCAAATGAGCCTGCGTTGACAGCAGCTGATGGGTGAGGAACTGTATATTCTGTAGAGTCCACGGTTGTCACTTGTCCCCGCGCTCTAATTGAAGTTATTGCAACTCAGATTGGAACGCTGCGAACGCTTTCAGATACCAGCTGGTAGTACATCAGCACTTACTGCTCAAATACCGCTCATATTCCCTGGCAAGCGGACGGACGCAATAACTGTCAAACTTATAGTTAAGTGTCGGTGACCGTCTGAAGTGCGCGGGGTGCTGCTTTAGGTGTACGTAAGTGTAGCTGCATCGCGGGCACACATCTATTTCTCTCTGTTTCTCTCTCACTCACAGGCGCGCGCACGCACACGCACGCACACGCACACACACACACACACACACACAAACTCTCCTGCTGATGCAGGGTTGGCACCATTAAAATCCACTTTGCTGCCCTGGACACCTCTAGTTTCCATAGTTTTTTTGGAACGGTAGAACGATTGTATTAATCGCGCATGGTATACGCACTCAAAACCTGCTACTGAGGAGGAGGCAACAAAGGGATTAGAGGACAATATGTCCCAGCTCACAAAGGCAACACTTCCTATTAATGGGAATCCAATTTCATTTCAAATGAACTGCATTATTTATATTTATATCAATACAAAGTCATTGTGTAGAAGTGCACAGCAGATACATTTAAGTCAGGTTTATTACTAATGGTGTGATATATGTACAGCTGTAGATGTTCTGTTGATTGCATTTTCAATTGTTTGCAGCCATCACTGTGTATATTGTGGAAACCTTGGAAGGGAAAAATGGATGATGAATGCTCGTGGAATGCTGAATTGATCAAATTGACCAACCTTTGCAAGAAAAGTGAGCCTACACCGGCCAGCAAATTCTGATATGCTAATGTATTGGTTTCAAAAAAAAAAAAATGCATGTTTTGTGTGCTATCTGAAATTATTTTACTGCAGTTTTACCCATACAATAGTGAATTAAAATTCCCAGGAAGTGATATGACGTGCATGTCAGTGATAAGGAAGTAATGATGCAGTGAAAAAAAAAAATTGGAAAGAAATTAAACGCATAAAAGTGTGTGCTTCTTGAAATAGCGTGCCAACCTAAGCCTGGCCCCAAGCAGTAGAGATGGAGAATGGTTTCTCATTAGCCAGAAGTCTTGGCCACGGTTAGTGGATATGTAAATAATCACATCATGGAAAATAAATAAAAAATAGATGATTAGAATCATGAGAAATGAAAGTCAATCTTGGTATTTTTTATCATATCTCAATTTGTCAGTATTTGCCAGGTTTAATATCGCAGACCATGAGTTAAATATATTTGAGACAGGCCAAAGGTCACAGGCTCATCAGCTCTACCCTAAGAATTGATTATGATATTAATATATATCAGAATGAAGCCACTGAATAAATGACAGTTCATCCAAGGACAAAAATGGAAGGATTTATTTTATACAAGTTGACCTTAACATAGTAACTTCATTACAACCCCAAAGTTTGAGTCTGTTTGAGCTGCAAAATATTAAATAATAAATAATAAAAAATATTATAATCCAGCACTGAAGAAGTCGGGTAAACTCAGTCTTTCTCAGTTTGAGAAATCATTCTCAATCTGACTTTTAAGTTAAACATTTTTAAGGAAACATTATTTAGCCCTTTGGCATATAATAAAACCAAGTTGTCGTCTTTCTTTAATTACTACTGCTACTTATGACTGCAACTATGGGGCCTTGACATCCTTTTATGACACAAGGTCATCTGCCTTTGGTTGATCAATGGGAAGCGTTATTGAAGGAAATAGTGTGGATAAGGCTTAATGTCTTGAAATAAAATGTAATGTAATTGGGTGCCTAGGTTCTAGCGAGAATGAATCAGGCATGGAATTCTAATATCTAGTGGCAATAATTGAAGAGCTACTGTTCCATGTAGTATATCAAAAATTGAGCCCACATTGCATCAGAATATACAATATTACTCTGAATCATACTGAACATTGACGGTTTAGTATCATGTTTAAGAAGGGCTGAGTGCCTTTGTTACAGGTTATAATCTCAAAAAAGAATAGAAAATAGATAGTTCTGTGAAATTGTAATTGTAATTGTTCGAAAACAGCATCTGTCATTTAAAAGTTAGACTCTATTCAACTACTGGAATGATTTACACACTATATTCATTCTTGGAAAGGTTGTCTCTTGATTTAATATAGAGTCTGTGTTAGGGCAAAACAAATCTATATTTATTGCTTGACTGAAGAGTTATTTTTCCATATATTGTATGCTTCAGTGTAAATCCAGCAATTTTAATAAATTAGATTACATGTAACCTACAGCACTTTGTTAGCTCTAGTCTGTTTGACAAAATACTTATAGCTCATGATATAAGAAGAAGAGGGGAACATATTTGTTTTAGGCATTAGTGCACTAAAGTACAATGCTATGTGATCTGGAGAAATGTGGGTGGTAGAGTTCTCTCCCCAGTTTCAGAAGCTTTTTCCAGAAGCTTTTGATCATAAATTAAAAAAAATAATTTTTTAAAATGCACATAAAAAAATATTTTTTTTATTTTCAACTCAAGTGACAAGAAAGACTCACACATCCAAATCTTTTTAATGCAAATGTTGCTAGTTATAGTATATAAAATTAGATAAATCCTGCACAATTCCAATATTCCTTATAATAGGCAATAATTTACAGATGCTGTAAAAAAAAACCCCAACAACAACAGTATCTTGGTTGGACAACAGTTGAATTCATGGGTCAGCCCTAGTCTGTGTGTCTGAGTCTATACCAAAATCATAGTGGATGTTTAACAGTTAACAAGACATACCAATGCAGATTCTAAGATATGATGACAATGTTTGAGCTTTAAAGGAATAGTTCACCCAAAAATGGAAATGTAGTCATCATCTATTGACCCCCATGTCAGTCGATGCCCCGGTTTGTATGTCCATATAACACACAGCAAGTGAGCTAGCAAAGTTCCATCTCAGCCTCCTCCCAAACAATTGAAGTGAGCAGTCCTCGTGGGAATCTACACTTAATTAGTGAAATTGTTTGTTTGCAATAGATAAAATTGAAATGTTCTATGCATGTACTCTTTTCCCCCATATTTGTTCACATGGCAAAATTAAACTTCCTAAATTATTTATGTATGTATGCAGTTCACACTAAATGAAGAACATCGGGTCCACAACCCCATGTTGTGTGTATGTGTGTCTGCATGAAAATGAACAATAGTAAAATCCAGCATATTAAACTAATTACTGGCTAGTCATGCCCCACATGAGTAGCAAGCAGCATTTGAATAAAACCATTACAAATTAATATTCAGACAAGCATTGCTTTCCAAATAATCAGGGTGGGAAACTGTTCCTGGTATTTCTTACTATTCTACCAGCAAATGTGTTTATGTGTTTATTTTAGTGTAAGGGGAGCATGTTTCTAGGTGTTTGTGGGAGATTGTGATTTATCTCTCCTTGAAAGATGGACACAGGCTTGTCTTATCTGCATAGCTTTACATGTGCAGTTCATTCCCAAATTAGCAAGTTTTATGTCAGGAAGAGCAAATTTATTTTTTTCAAAATTGCATATCAAAATAGGCATTGCAATTACTTTAGATTAAACAATTTTCTTCCTCCCACAATGCTCAAGGAAATAAACACCACTTAAAACAATATAATCACAACCTCCCCGTGAATGGTTGAAAAAAATTACACTGAGAGTTTATTGTTCTACCGCAATAGTGGGTAGATTGCGTGTCCGACGGTTGTCAGCTACTGTCCTGGAGCGTTAAGCCATAAAAGAAGCCATCTTCTGCAAATGAAATAAGTGCAGCACGGGAGATCTGTAAATCCTTGTAAATAGCTGCATCATTAGTCTGTAAACTCTATAGGAGAGAAGGAGGATGATGCACTACCTCATGAATGACGTGTCAATTATGACCACCTCATTTTTATATGTGGACACTTGCCATAAAAACCAGCAACCGACAGCTATCTCGAACATATCTTGAATCCGGGCCTGAACCAAATTGTCAGCACTAGGCAGACAAATGATTGATGTACAGTTCACCTCCCTCATCACTTGGGGCCAGGATTACGCTTGACCTGAATAATTCATCCAACATGTTTGTAATCTTGATCAATTTAACTTTGAGGCTGGGCCACTTTAAAGTGGAAAACCTTGAATCCCCTGCAACCCATTACTTGTCACGCTTCCCTCTGACATCCCTCTGACAGCTGTGGTTATAATTAGAGGTAATTGCATCTTTTTAAAGTAGATGCAGGGCTAGTCGATATTGATGTTTGTGGGTGACATCGTCACAGTCCCCGAGATGACTGGTGCCATAGCAACGCACCACATCAAAACCGCCTTGGTCTAAAGGTTGGTAAAAATTGCTGCTGTTTGCAGTTTGCAAGAGGTAGGTGAGGTGCCGGCTGTCACTTTGTCTGCAATGTTGACAAGGGGAATGAAGTTCAGCAAGGGGAAATTTAGTGACTTAATTCTTCACCTACTCAACCTTGCCAAATAAAACACATGACATATATTGGCCCATGATGCAATTACAGCATCAATTTTAGCAGTGCTGTCAAAACAATTTAGGTGTACTGTAAGATGAACAAATATTATCAGCAATGTGCCAGTTCCAATAAAGGGTGAAGTCAAAAGGAAAATATCTTAAGGGGAAAATATATTTTTTAAGTGTGAAAAAAGAGAGTGAATTCTCTCTTATGAAAAAATGTGTTTAAATGATTTTTTTTTGTGATGAATATTGCTTTACAAATGTCGAACACACTCTTGAACACATTCTTTTGTTTCAAAACTCTTCGCTGTTATTGATCGTCGATACGACACTGATGTTCTGTGGCTGTGGTATGTTATGTATGTCTGGCTGTTTGAGAAGAAGAAAGCTATTTGGGATGAAGTATTCTAATAATTTCATATTTTATCCCTGGATCCCTGTTTCTGCTGAGAGAGAGTAATCAATAGCACAACCAGATGAGTCATATATTACAGGACCAGTTGGCTGTCTCTCCCATGCTCCCTCTTCTACTTAAAGAACAAATCCTCAATTCAAAGCTAGGCAAAAGAGTTATTATATCACAGAACATCAACCCAGGGAACAAGAGAGATGTTCTGTTATTTTTCAATGGGTTTCAAAGCTGTAAAATATTTATTGTTTTGTTTACGTTACATTCTACATTACAAATCTGGGCATATTTTCAAATTGGCATCTTAAAAAAATAAAAATGACATTTTTGGTCAGATAGGTGCTTTAATGTAATAGCAAGTCGGCCTGATCACAGGGAAATTAATAATAGACATTTGGCATATTTACACATATTTTTCAATTGAGGAAATTATATTTATAAATATGAATCTCTTGTCACCTGGAGTATAAAATAAGCTGTCTGTTTGTGCAGCATTTTTCTGCAAGTGAATCTTTGAGGGTTTTCTTTTGTGAAAACTCCCCCCTGGAGACTACAGCTGTTTGTATTGTGGATGCTGTGACAGAAGAGGAGGTAACTCTTCTGTATTTCCTCAGTAAAAGATTTTTTTTTTTATTCGTAGACATTGCATGTGTTTGGCACCGCAGGAATCCAACATTAGAACAATTTAGGAAAGAAACTCACTTGTCCAAGGTTGTTTTCCTACCTTTTGAATCACTTGTTTTTTTTGTATCTTCTCTTACTTATAAAAAGAGGTCTTCGGTCTGAGAAACATTCATGTAACTTCAACACCCCTGAGAGAGAACAGCTGTCACTATCCAGCTACTAATCAGTACTAATCAGCTTTACAGTAAGAACGCTGCTCTTCCCAATATCTAGGCATGGGTATAGTCAGCATTAATCACAGGCGAGCAGAACGTGAGGACAAACCATCTATATTCCAAATTGCCTTTTCAAAAGCATCGCACCATATGTAATTTAACACACTGAAACTGGGCCAGCTATAACCTTGCCAAAGGGATAGAAATATATCATTAACTTGGACAGGATGCTTCCTGAGATCTGTCCAATACAATCATAGGAAATGGTAGAGTTTTTATTCTGAGCATGAACAGTATGAGAATAGATAAACAAACCCATTTACTTGCATAACACTAAAGAATGGAGAGACACTTTTCTTTTAGGTTGTCCTGATGGCACACAGCACATCTTGACTATGACTGAAATTTACACTTTGGTCAATTCACAAAATGTGTAGACATATAATTTAAGTTTGCTTTTGTTTTCTGCTTCCATCAGTTTTCTTATTTATTTATTTATTTATTTATTTATTTGCAATTGCCACATCGTCGTCCAATCACTACACATCAACCCCATCATCCATTTTCTGCGAGTTTTTTTTGCACAAAGACAACATTCACACCAAAAGTACAGCTCAGGCAAGCCTCATAATCTCAGCGAACATTTCAGTTATAGACATCCAAAAAAA